>JAHTLZ010000016.1:261298-285435 GCA_023846285.1 Phrynocephalus versicolor
CTCGCGTCGCGACCGAGAACCCAATGGTGTGGATTCACGGAGGACACGAAGAAGAACTTTGATGTCATTGATTTGGTTCATTTTTGGTACATTTGTACCTTACCATGAGATGTTTAAAAAAAATTTCCAGATTTTTTGGTCCACCCGTTTCTGAGATATTACATTTTCAAAATTGAAAAAAAATACGCCAAAATTCACTACGCACCATAATTTCAAATTGTATTTAATAGATACCTGTGATAGCTATAGACCGGTGACATGTATCATTTTAAAGCTTATGAATAGGGCTTTCATTTGATATACAACATGATCAAATTGTACATTTTCAAAAAAAATACACATCTAAATAAATATAAAATTTGAATTTTTGGAAATATGCAATTTTTAAAATTTTCAAAGAATTCACAAAGATACATTCAGGATATCATATAAAACTTCAATTTTCTTGTCTGTAGCTGTCACAGGTATCTATTAAATGGCATTTGAAGTTATGGTGGCGAGTGAATTTCGGTATTTATTTTTTTTTGCAATTTTGAAAATGCATTACAGTATCTCAAAAATAGGTGGACCAAAGATATCTGAAAAAAATAATTTTAAACATCTCATGGTAAGGTACAAATGTACCAAAAATGAACCAAATCCATGATGTCAAGTTCCAAGATGGATTTTTCATTGGTTTGTTTGACATGGAATGATCCAGTAGTGTATTAGAATCTCTTGCCACATTTCTTCCCCATAGAGATTGCTGCTCTTATAACGAATGAGTTGTATTTTATGCTACCTTACTTCTTACATTCTTTGTAATTACTTCCTATCACACTTTAGGTAAAACAATACTTAACAGACAGTCAACATTATCAATGAGAGTTGGCTTTATACTTGGTAATAAGTCTGCATGTCACTGCTATATCTACATGTTTGGCACCCCTGAAAAGTATCTTTCCATCCTCGATGCATAATTCTCCCACATGTGGAACTATCTGAAGAGCTTCATCTGATAAACCCAATGCAATGTAGGTTGGGTAGAAAAAAAATGTCCTGACAAAGTAGCACATAGGGCTAGGTGATTCTTGGGTCTGAGAATTTGATGTACAATTTGTACGGGATGAGGTTGAGCTCCACCTGAAAAATGCCCTCTTTCCTCAGCTTCCTGCACCTGCACTTTCCCCCTCATCTACCCCACTGCCTCTTTTCTCCACTTACCATTCTTCGGTTAGGGTTTGAAGCTTTATCTGTTTAAGAGTGTCAAAATAATTGCAAGGCATATAGAAATCACCCTAAAATTGCCCTAAAGGTCAAGTACAGTGGAGCATAAAATTTGTACAACATAAAAAATTCCAGAGATAGGGGAAATCTGCTTAACATAATTGCCTATGGGGCGAATCTGTACAACATAAAAATGGGGTCACTCTGTTTTCAATGCATTCCTATGGAAAATTTGTATAAAGGAAAATTTGCTTAACATAATTTCATTTGGAATGAATCAATTCCTTTATACAAGGTACCACTGTACTTTTACATGTGCAGCATGAAGATATTGTTGACTACATGTTCTAAAGACAATGAATTGACTATAGAGCCAGCAAGGTCATTGAAAGAAAACAAATTTTGGCAATCTCCTGGTCTGTTTTGCTTCCTAATACAGTGGTACCTTGTATAAAGGAATTAATTCGTTCCAAATGAAATTATGTTAAGCAAATTTTCCTTTATACAAATTTTCCATAGGAATGCATTGAAAGAGTGATCCCATTTTTATGTTGTACAGATTCACCCCATAGGAAATTATGTTAAGCAAATTTCCCCTATCTCCAGAATTTTTTGTTGTACAAATTTTATGTTATACAAACAGTTTGTTATACAAGGGTTCACTGTACAGATGAAGATATACACAAGATATGTGAATAGTAAATACTGACAAGTCTAAATACTAACATCTCTTACTTACTTGCAGATGTGTGTGATATCAGCATTATTTTTCTTTTTGCTTGTAAGAAATAGCAAACAGATACATACATGCATCTGTGCCTGCTGCTTCAGGGCAGAATTAAGTAAACAAGATAATTTAGAAAAATATTTGCTTCCTTGCTGTTAGGTGAACAAAGTTTAGAATATAAACAAAAAGTGCTTTTGTACATTCCCATCAGAAGATGAGAGGAATCAGAAGAAAAGCAAGAGCTTCAAGAGCTGCCTTATTCAAGAGATAAGAAGTGACACCAGAGCATAAACAAATGGATTTCACTCAAGGTTTTATCTATAACCTGGCTAAATGGGTGAGCTCTTATGGGATGTTTTTCTCTTTGTCTTAGAGCTGAATAATGCTTTTTTCTTTATTTTTATTCCTGATGACTTAAATATTTTAAGAGGTAGCTTTTGCCTTGGACTTTATTTTAAATATTTACATTGTTGTAGGCTTCTGCATTTAAAAGAGGCCCATTACCCTTAAACAGATGCACCTGTAATTTTAAGTAATGCATGTTGACTTCTCAAAAGTGACACATGTTTTTAGTATTAATGATTTCATCTTATGCTTATGGAACATACAAGCAATGTAGATAAATAAAACTTGTAAAAAATAAAAGCTTTGAAATTGCCTGGAATTACTGCAACAAAGAAAAAAGTTATATTGAGAAACCCAGATTAATTTGGAAATGCTTCTCTAATGATTGTCTGATTTCATTCTGGGATGTCCCTATGATGGATCTAGAAAACCTATGTCAATTGTAAAGTAAACAAAATATAATGTTCTGTGATTTGCCTGTAGGTCTGCCTTTCAGCTGCCTTGTAAGGGAAATCTTCCCGACCACTTCAAAGTTAGGTTTGATGCCTCCTCCTTCCCCCAGTGAATCTCTTGTTTCCATTTTGAATCTCTTCCTCCCATTTCTTGCTCATGGCATCTGTGATATTGCCTGCCAATCCTGGACATGGCATCACATGTTATTGCAACTGCTTCTCCATATCACTGGAGGGAGAAGCCTGATGCACAGCTTTGTCACTCTGTGGAGGTTGGGAGGCACTCTGCTTGCTTCCAACCCCAGTCACCCTGATACAAGGTAAGGGCCGGAAGTGTGGTGGTGGGGCACATACACCGTTACTTCAGAGCAAAGTAATTTCTTCAACACAATCAACTCCTGCTGAAGGTCTACCAGAATAGTATCACTGATTACCATTTGCATTCAACATAAAAACTTACCTTCTGCCACTCCAGAAGTATTGGTAATATGGGTAATATTGAGTTTATTTGTCCGAACTAGATTTCTGATAACACTTGGAAGCATAGTTTTGAATCTTTCTGTAAAAATTATCTGCTCATCCTTGCACAAGAGAAAAATGCAGTTACAGAAATTCAAATACAAGACATTAAATGATTTATAACTTAGGGACATTGGTTTTCTACTTCTTATTCTTCAAATGGTAAGCAGACCCATCTCATCAAGTCTACAATTTTTAATTTGATTAATGAGCAAAGGAGGCATGATTTATCAACCCAAAACAATGCAACATATGCTTATCTTCTGCCTTATAATGTAAGTAATGAAGTAGGGTTGCACTTTAAATATTGCACTCATACTTATTTCATAAATTCACCAGAGTTTTAAAAAGCTAAGCTAAACATATTTGCTTAACATTTCTTCACTAAATTACAGTACTGTTTCCCCACTTTCACTATGTAGTCAAAGAGTAATTTTCCAACATATTGTAAACAACAGTTCCAATCCCCAAATCTGGTACAGTAAGAAAATCAAATGAAAACCAATTGCTTTACTGCCAAGTTGAATGTGGAGTCTTTTGAAGCCATTGCTATGAAAGAATCCAATTCCCAAAGAAGTAACAACGGTTTTAAGCAATGGAAGATTCCCTGGTGGTGTTCTTTTAAAATTAATGAGTTAATATTCAACATGTAATTGGTTATATAGTTCTAGTAAATATTAATCCTTTCTCAACTGTAAATGGCATTTGCCAAATGAAAACTCCAACAAATATATGTTCATCTCTTTACTGTGTAGGACAGATATTATTATGACTAAGTACATTTTAGTGATCTTTTTGTGTCATACAGTACTTTAGAAAGCCAATGGTGTGTGTCTGTGTAACTGAACATGCTATAACACTCTATCATATGAAGGAGGGGAGGGGAACAAACAAGATATCTACTCCTTCATTCTTTGCTAGCCACAAGGGGAATGTTTTCATTTCTTACCTCCTTTCAGTAAAACAGTCAAAATTAACTTACTGTATGTGATTTCGCTGCAGAAACATGTTAAGTTACTGAGGTTGGTGGGAAAGGACAAATAGGCATAGGGTAAACAAACAAGCTATCAGACAAAGGTTAAACCAAGAATAACAAAGTAGATTTTGCTAAACATTTTGGAAACAGTATCCAACTCTGTCACACATACTCCATAAGCCTTATTCTGTCACGCTTCAAAATGTGTGGCATCAAGAAATGTTGAAATGCCCACTACCCCCTCCGCCTCAATCATCTTTTCAATTAAAAAAAAATGAGACTGTTTGAAGAGGCCGATGCATCCAGGGTTATGGTCTATGGGGGGAGATTAACCAGATATAGAATTCTCATGTTTTCCAAAAAGTTGTATTTCTGTGTCGAAAGTAGTCAGAGGTGACTTATGAATAGTGAGGTGCTCCTTCCAGATTTTGGCGTAAGGTATTCCTCAATCACTGCAGGAGAGGTCAAGATGTAATTTGCGAACTGGTTTGCTACGCTACATGATTTATCTTTAAGAATTAAGCATAAGGTTTTTCTGGAGTCCAGCAGTCAACCACAAGCCATGAACAAGGTTCTTTAAACAAAGACCTAGCAATATATTTTTCCAGGTTGGGTTGGAAAACACCATCTTCTAGGCTTAAAAGATAAAGGTAAAGGTTCCCCCTGCACATGCTTGCTAATTGTGTCCGACTCTAGGGGCGGTGCTCATCTCCATATTCAAGCCTAAGAGTAGCGTTGTGCAAGTCCATGGCCATATGGCCAGCATGGCTGCAAGGAAACACTTCCCATTATTTATCTACTTGTATTTACATGCTTTTGAACTGCTAGGTTAGCAGGAGCTGGGGTTAACAGCAGGATCTCACTTCACTGCATGGCACCCGGGATTCCTTGAGTCTAAATACAGGTTGTCTCCAAACCACCTATAATCTACCTAACTAGCTTTACCTATATGCAGCATTATAATTCACCTTGGCAGTCAATTAAAATAACATAGCTTTTTAAAAAAAGCTTTAAATTTTTTACTCCCATGTAAATGGTAGATTAGTCAACATTTAATGTGCCCATTAAGGCTCTCTTTTGTGTTGCTTACATTATGTAAAAGCAGGTTGCTTATTCTGATATTTGTTCTTTGAGCAAGCATGTATGCACTCAAACTAATAGATCTACACTTGTGCACAGCCACCAATTTCAGAGCCTTGTAGAATAACAGCTTCTACTGTAGCCCTGCCCCCTCGTTGCTATTAATACTACTAATAGTAATGCTACATTAAAATGAAGAGAGGGACATCACATAATAGACCAGGGGCTTTGAATAACTACTAACTGATATCTTTCTCTTCTCCAAAGAATTCTCGACACACTTTTCCTCCAATGTAAAGTAAGCTATAAAATGCTTCCATGTTGATTTTCAGGTTTTAACCTCATACGCATATGGCTTTTTTTGGAATAATAACAGCTTTACTTTTTACCTTAGCATGATTTGCTAAAATGTCCATGAATAGATTCAGTAGTGCTTTTCTTACAATTCTATTGTACACTGCAAAAGCATGTGCTCAATTCTAATAAGCAACTGGTATTAAATTTGGAGGATGGCTTTACTTGAAAGGTAACACTCAGCTTTCAAATAGACATGGAATCTTAATAAGCCAAAAGGTCTTTTACACTACAGCATCTCATATCAATACGGACCATTTTGTTGCCAGACTGTTGTCTTGGGTGTAACAACACAAAACAGTGTGAACTTCTCTATATCCTTCAATTTCAATCATTGTCATGGCTCAGACAGAGAAATTTAATGATCCAGGGAAGGCACCTTTCAAATGTCTACACATCAGATGCCTCTCTTTTCCTTATTCTTCTCTACCATTATTACTACTTCTTACCCATTACTTTTGTTGGCATTCTAATCCATTTTAATGTTTAACAAGTAAAATGGCAATGACTGTTTAGCAAGTAAAATAGTAATGAACTGACAAGACATAGAAAGCATTTGGATTAGTATACCTAAACTAAGAGAACAATATTTTTAAAATATTGTACAATTTACAAATTTGCATTGTAGTTGTAGTGCAAGTGTGAGCAAAAGGTAGAAGAGAAGTAGAGATAAGTCCCACTCCATGTCCTCTTTGTTCATCATTGGTGCTGTAATCTGCACACACCCAGCAATGGCCCCAAATTACCAATATAGGCCATCATACAATATAAAATTAAGACAATTTAATGCAACTGGATATGCTACAAAACAAACAAAAGAGGAGCTCTACACCAAACAATATATATTGCACTCATACCAAAAGATCAGAACTACTTGCAATTAATGCTAATATAATGCAATTAATGGAATAAAAATGGAAAGGGACTGTGAGAAACATGGCACAAAGAGTGGGACAAACACCCATCTCAGTTACACTTCTGGAAAGCAATTATACACTTAAATTACTGCTTTCTGCTCCATTATTAGTTCTTTGCTTTCATCAATTCTTGATGTTTCACTTCTCTAAATGGTGTTTTGCTATGTTGCTTTAACTATTTTTGTTCTTGCTGTTCTTGATTATCTAAAACCCTAATTATAAAAATATTTTATAAAACATAATGGCACCCTCAGCTGTACTGAGACAATTACATACGTAAGATGAAACAAGAGACAACTTACAAGGGAGTCTCGTCCTCAAATTCCACAGCTCTAAGTACAAGCTACTCAGGTGATGAACATTGTAGCCCCAATCAGAATTGGTACATCAGTGCTGCTTCTTCAGAGAAAGTACCTAGAAAGGAAACCATTTCATCTTGTTGCAGAAGGCAAAACAGCTTATGTTGCAACATAAAGAGCTGCTGCAATTCACAAATGCATATATGCCAAACAAAACCTGTTAGGTGCCACAAGGCTTTGTATTGCATTGTTTTGAAGGCCTATGCTGCATAAAATGCTATTCACTTTTTGGCGGGGTGGGAGATACAGAAGGAGAGAAACAATGTTGAGAGTCGGAAACATCTTTTACTGAATTATAAAATGCAAGTTCCTTGTATTAACAAAACAAAAACAAAACAGTAAAAGGAGGATGTTTTATGATTATGGTGAAGGAGTGTTTGTAATTAATCATCTTTACTTGCCATACATGAAATACAGCTAAGCATTTACAATAACAGCCTTTGACTACACCACATTTTGTAGACATCTGGGTTCTCAATCAACAAGATAAAGAGAAATGCAGAGATTTCTTTGAAAGATTATTTCTGAAGTTCCTCTGGTGACTTTAGGACAAGACTACATGTACATACTGAGCAGCAGCAGGTACATGATTTACAACCATTAAACACTCCATTTTGTCAAAATAAAAGGCACTCCATCTATATCCACACACCAGATTTAATACTCCACAAAATCTATTACTAATTAACACTGATCACAAACATCTACTATTCTGCGAAATAAAAAAAAAACTTTTCAGAAATGAGTCTCCCACTTCATTTTCTTCAGAAATGCTATAATCTCTTGTGTTAACTCCCCTAGTCTTTCCGATAATGCCCCGCTAAAACCCATCGTTCTTGAGTTGTAAGGATTGGTGGGACCTGAAGTCCAATATCTGGGAATCTGGCAGCCCTGCAACCATTAGGCGTTACACCTGGCAACTTTCTCCGTTCACTCTTCCAGGACATAATCTGACCCAATTTTTCTGGCTTCACGCTTTTCCTACATTTTCCTGTTCTTTCAAAAGGGATTATATGCAAGGACCATCCTTCGAAGGAATCCACTCTCATCAAGCTTTGTTCCGGCTTCACTGCAGCGATGGGAAGGAAGTCAAGAGTTTTGATTTGCCCAGGAGCAGAAATATCCTCCAAATGTCTACTAAATTTCATCAGTGTTCCCTTAATGCCAATTCTGCCTTTTCTGTTTATTCCCAAGAAAGGAATATTTTTTTGGAAACATTTGAACTGGAGAGCAAACGACCCATTGGCTGCATTTCCGGGCTAGAACAACCCAGGGAGTGTACAGTATTTTTATATTAGTACCCGGACACTTATTTATTATTTTATTTATGTTTATATTTATAGACTGCCAGATTTTCCCAAATGGGAACTCAAGGCGGTTAACAAATCTATCACAATTCAAAATAACTTCTGCTACCTATGAACGTAGGGGGTCCCTACGCCCGCTTTCCTTGGGACTCTCCAGCGGGTGACCGTGTCAAAGACTTTAAGCCACTCACCGTCTATTTTATTTTTACAGTGGACCCTTGTATAACAGCTTGTATAACATAAAATCTGTACAACATAAAAATTCCAGAGATAGGGGAAATTTGGTTAACATAATCGCCTATGGGGAGAATCCATACAACATAAAAATGGGATCACTCCATTTTCAATGCATTTCTATGGGAATCTGTATAAAGGAAAATTTGCTTAACATAATTTCATTTGGAACAAATTAATTCCTTTATACAAGGTATCACTGTAATTTTATTCCCCCCCCCCCTTCCCGGTGTCTAAGCAACCGGGTCTCTTCTCCTTTTCGATGCGGCTCACCCGAGTGGGCGGGGAGCACAATATTTACTCGCACGCGGGAAAGGGGGGGCAATCGCCCGCGGAAGAAAAAAATAAGAGGCGGGAGAAGGAAGCAGCAGAAGCGCCCCAGAGACTGGCGAGGACACGGAGCGGAGTGGAATTTTGTGCTGGAGGTGGCAGCGGTGGGAGGGGGCGAGTCGAACCCGCGCCCGCGATTGGTGCCCCCACCGAACCAATGGGAGCGCGCGCCTTTGAGGAAAGCAGAGGGAAGGAGAGGGGGGGCAGTGGAACAGGCAACGGTCGCTGACCAATCGTGGGCGCGGTGTGTAGTCTGGCGCGGGCCAATGAGAGGCCAGTTGCCCTTCTTTTCCCCTCAGTTGCTTCAGTGAGGCGGTGGCGAGGGAGGGGAGGGGGGAAACCGATAGGAGTAGGGTAGGAAGGATCTCTGGAGAGCTTCGCCCCCCCCCTGCCTCTGCCACTGCCGCCGCCGTTTTCCCCTCAGAGCTTGCCTTTCCTTCCCGTTTTGGAGCATCTCTCTCTCTCCCCCCCTTATTTCCCCGCCCTGTTTGGAATGGGGGACGGCGGGTAAAAAGAGAGAATTCTGAGTTTCCAAAGGGAAGGGGGATTATTAAACTCGCTCGTCTTCTACATGTAGGCGCCTTGTTTTTATTTATTTTTGTTCAACCTCCCCCTCCTCCCCAACGAAAGCGACCCCTGAAAAACATGGAAGGGTTTTCTAAGAAAATAAAAAGCCCTTGTCCTTGCTTTCAATCAGACTAAAAAGCCCCTCTTTACCTCACCGTCCCGGACACGGTGGGGGGGAGGTGGTGGTGGTGGTGGAGGTTGGGGAGCGGCGGAGGGTTGGGGGGGGGGGAAGAGGCTTCAGCCTGTGAGGAAATGGAGGGTCCCTCTGGGTGCTGCTCCGAGGAAGGAGGGGACGCGGCTCTCCTCACCGTCAAGCACGAGCTGAGGAACGGTGAGTAGGTCGAGGCGTGTGTGTGTGTGTGTGTGTGTGTGTGTGGTAAACGGGAAGGAAGGATTGGGGGGGCAGGAGCGCTGGAGTGGTGTGTGTTTGTGTGTGTGTGAGTGAGTGTGAAGGGGGTGTCACGAGCGGGAAGTGCACGAGGAATGCTGTGGGGAAAGGAGGAGGTTAAACGGGGTTGTTGGTGTTGGTGGTTGTGTGAGCGGGGGGGGGCGACGACTGAAGTGTCAGCAAGGGCGAAGCGTGGGGGGGAAAAGAGACGAAAGTGGCGGGCTTTTCGTGCCCGAAAGAAAAAAAAAACCGTGGCCGGCGAAGAGTAGGATGGCGGGGCAGACGGAGCGAGCGGAGTCGCTGAGGCGCCGCGGGGCAACTTGGCCGCGAAAGACGTTGGGAAGAAGCCACTTGAATGAGGCCCAGGAGGGAGGAGATCAGGCGGCGGGAGAGGGAGGGAGGAAGGGGGGGAATCCCACTCCACTCCGAGGGGGAAACTGAATCGGTGGTGGTACAACCATGGGCGTGTGGGGGGGAAATGCTTCTGGCGGCGAGGAGCTGCGGGTGTGTGTCTGTGTGTGTGTGTGTGTGTGTGTGTGTAAGAGATGAACGGGAGACCCATCCGTGGCAGGAGAGGTGGTGGTGACTTTGGTGACTTTTGCTGGCGACCTGCAAGGGCTGCTTTAATGCAGAGAGGCTTCTGTGAAGCTTTTTGTAAACTGCCTTAAGAAACTCACAGGGATCCAAGACAAACAAACAGGGAGTTTGTTTGTCTTGTTGTTTATTCTGTACATGCTTACTGCAGACAATTAAGATAGCAGAACATTAGAAATCCCTTTCTTTGTTTCGTTCTATGTTTTTATGCTCATACTGTTTATGACTTTTTTGTGCTTAAAATAAGGATCTACTAACTAAACTTTGCAATTATGCGAACTGATGCTTACAGATACCTACAGAAGTGAGATAGTTAATGCCATAAAGTCATTGACTCTTTAAAAGAAAATCCTCCATAAGATTTCTTTTTAGCTGAATATTGTAAATAATTTGTGAACATCCTAAGGAACCCTTTGCTGCTATTTCACAAGAGGTATTATTTGAAGTGTGTGGAGTTGAGAACATAGTATTGACAGTGAAATCAGAGGTTGCGTGAATTTCCAGTAAGTTAACTACAATACAGTATAGGCAAGATGTAGCACAGGCAAATAGAAGCTATATTGATGACATGATATATATCAGTCTCCTGGATGCTTTTATGCAAGCATCTAGGAAGAAATTAATCATACTCCAAAAGAAGAGTTGCTTATAAATACAGGTGGCTAGAATGCAAAAGTAGGAATGAAAGCAGAACCAAATGCTGTTAGTAATTTTGGACTAGGGGAGAGAAGCAAAGCAGGAAAATGACTTATAGAGTGTTCTGAAGCAAGCAATCTGTTTGTTGCAAATACATGCATCTAGCAACCGAACAGATGACAATACATCCAGATATCACCAGATGGCTAATATAAAAATCAAATAGACTATGTAATTGGAAGAGGAGATGGAGAAGCTGTTTTCTGTCTGCCAAAGCAAGTCCAGGAGCAGATTGTGGTACTGATCATGAACTTTTATTGCTAAATATTACAGTAAAGTTGTGAATGAGCACTAAAATAATGCCAATGCTAAAATATAATTTAATCAACATACCCAATGAATTTAAAATCTACATGAGGAACAGAATTGCACTAAATGCTTGCCTAAGCACATCCAATCTTGCCTGGTTTCGGAAGCTAAGCAGGGTTGGCTCTGATTAGTACTTGAATGAGAGACCACCAGGGAATACCAGGTGCTGTAGGTGTCTGGAGTAGGAACTGGCAAACCACTCCAGTATTCCTGCCAAGAAAACTCAGTGGACGTGGGGTCACAAAGAGTCGGGCACGAATGTAACGATGCAATTCAATTGAATATGAATGTGAAGAACTGATGATTAAATTCAGAGATATTTTAAGGCAGAATGCAAAAAAAAAATTCCTGTAGTAAAAAGAAAAGAAAAACCTAGATGGATGAAAAAAAACACTTTAAGATGTTAAGGACAAACAAGAAAGAAGCAGAAGTAAAAGATAACAGAAGAGTCAGAATTTTGAAAGCAACTTTCTAGCAGCTGTCATGTACAGACAGAACTAGAATGGCCAGAGAGAAGCAATGGCGAACTACCTGCCGAAAAGGAACAACAATCCATGTCTTTCAGAAGATAGAAGGAATCAAAGGGAAATGTAAGATTAGATGAGGAATAACGATCAACAGGGAAGCACACTATTGGATCTGGGGAAAATGAAGAGGAGGTGGAAATAGTACATTGAAGCCATATACAGAAGAGATAAAAGCATGACCAGCTTCTTTGAAGAATCATTTCCAAAGGAAGAAGAACCTGTAGTTCTAGAAACTGGAGTGAAAGCTGCTCTGAAAGCACTAGGAAGAACTACATCAGCAGGGATAGATGGATATCAGTAGAACTATTTCAAGCACCTGAGACTAAATCTGTCAAAATCTTAACAAGAATATGGCTACAAATATGGAAAACAAACTTTCCAATCCAACATATATTTCAGTTCCTAAGAAAGAAGATGCCAAGGAGTGTAGTAGGTTTAGGACCATTGCTCTAACTCAGGGATGGCGAACCTTTTAGAGAACAAGTGCCCAAACTGTGATTCAAAATCCTCTATTTGCAAAGTGCCAATATAGCAATTTAACTTGAATACAGGTGGCTGTGAAGGGGCAATGTCAGGTGCCCAATGAAAGGGCTCCAAGTGCCACCTTTGGCACCCGTGCCATAGGTTCGCCAACACTGCTCTAACTTCTCATACGGAAAGGAAACTCAGGGTGTCACAACAAAGACTTTAATCTTCTATGGAGCAAGATATGCCTTGATGTCGAAGCTGGTTGGGTCTGTGGCCATAAGTAAAGATTGTATTGTATTGATGTCCAAACTGGATTACAAAAAGGAAGAGGCATTTGAGATTATATTGTAAATACTGGCTACTGGTGCACACCAAAGGATTTCATAAAAATATCAGTCTGTGCTGTATATAGATTACAGTAAAGCCTTTGAATGTGTGGATCAAATGGAAGCTATAGATTCTGAAATGAATGATCATTTCTTAGCCCTTGATTGTCCTAATGGGCAACAAAAAGTTACCATAAGAACAGAATATAGAGAGACAGAATAGTTTGCTATAAGGAAATGTGGTCATACAAGGGTGCATTTTGTCTTATCTGTTCAATCTATAAACAGAACATATACAGAAAGCTGTACTAAATTCAGATGGAGGAGGATAGAAAATTGGTGGAGGATTTGTGAATAATCTAGTTTTACATTTGTGGAATGGTATTGTCCATGAAAGCTCACATTAAAATATAGCAGTTGTTCTTTAGGTCCCACAAGATTTTTGTTTTTATTCCCTTTTTTTAATTTTTATTTAGGCTTTGTCTAATATGAACAACTTAAAATATGTAGAAGATACCATCTTACTGCAAGAAAAAAACGCAATAAATTAAAATAGCATTAACTAAATGTACAAATAGAAAGTGCTGAATCAGGTTTGCAGTTGAACATTAGGAAGGCAAAATTATGACTACAGATGACCTACAAACTTGAATGTTGACAAATAATTGGATTTTTTAAAAATGTTGTGTACCTTGGTTTAATCATCTGTCTAAATGGAGAGTGCAGCCAAGAGATCCGAAGAAAACTGAAATTCAGAGGGGCTGCAATGAAGGAACAAGAAAATATAATCAAGTTTAAGAATGATACACTGTAGCCTAAGGCTAAGATAATCAATGCTAGTACAGTGTTACCTCGGATAATGAATGTAATTCATTCTCCGAAGCAATGCACTATTAAAATTCATTATCTGAAACACGGTTTCCCATTAATTGAAAGTGAAACCGATTAATCCGTTCTGGAGGTCCCTGAAAAGGGAAAAAAGCTGGGGGGGTTTCCAGACCTGTTTATAAAGTGCACTTTAAAGACAAGCAATACTGGAACACTGCCCCCCCCCGAACACCCCTGCTGCAGTGTAATGCAAACACGGAGAGAAGTGCAAAGGTGGGGAAAAAAAGACCAAACAGAGAAACATAAGCAGCAAGTAAAGTCCAGCCTGTTTTTGCCTCCAGAGCAATGGAGAAAAGCTTGCAAACAAGGAGAAAATGAAAGCAGCAAGCCTAGCTCAGCCTTTTCCCACCCAGAGTGCAAAGGAAAAAAAATCCAAGCAGACAAACATAAGCATAAAACCAGCATGCCTAGCCCAGCCTTTTCCTGCCCAAAGTGCACGGAAAAGCAGTGCAAAGATTAATAAAAGTTAGCTCCCTACTTTTCCAAGTTCAGATTCCTCAGTAAAAAATGTCCAGAATGCCTCCAAAACACCATTAAAAAACGTACTAACTACCCTCTCCCCTCCACAAACTACAGGGGATGCAATGCATCCTGGGTACACTTTTTGTAGGGCATTTTGAAACATTCATTAACTGAGGCACTCCATAGGGCACATTTGTTATCTGAGGCAACCCTGTACCCGGAAATTTCCATTCGTTATCCAAAAAATTCGATACCAGTGGCATTCGTTATCTGAGGTATTACTGCACTGTATTCCTGATGACTATGTGCAGCTATTAAAGCTGGACAGTAAAGATGGTTGACAGAAAAAATAAGAGAGTCACTTAAAATATAATGCTAGAGAAGAGTTTTATGGATATCATGCAGTACCCAAAACATGAATCAGTGGGTCCTAGAGCAAATCAAGAAATCAAGCTTGAACTGTCTCGGGAGGGGAAAAAACCTTCCTGAAGCTGTCCTACTTGAGCACATAATGAGAAGGCAGGTTTGTCTGGAAACGAAAATAATGCTAAGAAAAATTGAAGGCAGCAGGAAAAGAAGATGACCAGATATGTCCATGGTATTCCCCATGTTCTTGCTAAGAAGTTAGTAGAAAGTGGGATAGATAGTGCTACTGTTAGGTGGATTTGTAATTGGTTGACTGATCACACCCAAAGGGTGATCATAAATGGCCTCTCTTCAGCTTGGAGAGATGTGACCAGTGGGGTGCCCCAGGGTTCTGTTCTGGGTCCAGTGCTGTTCAATATCTTTATTAATGACTTGGAGGAAGGAATAGAGCGTATGCTAATTAAATTTGCAGATGATACCAAATTGGGAGGGGTTGCTAATTCCCTAGAGGATAGGATGAAAATCCAAAAGGACCTTGACAGATTAGAATGCTGGTCCAAAGCTAACAGAATGGATTTCAACAGAGGGAAATGTACGGTGCTACATCTAGGTAAAAAGAATGAATTGCACAGATAGGATGGAGAACATTTGGCTGGAGAATAGTACCTGTGAAAGGGATCTAGGAGTCTTGGTGGACCACAAATTGAACTTAAGTCAGCAGTGTGATGCGGTGGCCAGGAAAGCCAATGCGATTCTTGGTTGCATCAACAGAACCCTAGTGTCTAGATCAAAGGAAGTGATAGTGCCACTCTATTCTGCTCTGGTCAGACCCCACCTGGAGTACTGTGTCTAGTTCTGTGTGCCTCAGTTTAAAAAGGATGTTGACAACCTTGAGCGGGTGCAGAGGAGGGCGACCAGGATGGTTGAGGGTCTGGAGGAAATGTCTTATGAGAAACGGCTTAGGGAACTGGGAATGTTTAGCCTTTCAAAAAGAAGACTGAGAGGGGATATGATAGCTATGTTTAAATATTTGAAACGATGTCATATTGAAGAGGGAACATGTTTGTTTCCCATGGCTTCAGAGACTAGGACTCAGGGCAATGGTTTCAAACTACAGGAAAAGAGATTCCATTTGAACATTAGGAAGAACTTCATGACAGTGGAATATGCTGCCACAAAGGGTGGTGGAGTCTCCTTCTTTGGAGGTTTTTAAGCAGAGGCTGGATGCCTGTCTGTCGAAAATATTGTGATGGGGTTCCTGCATGGCAGGGGGTTGGACTAGATGGCCCTTGAGGTCTCTTCCAACTCTATGATTCTATGATTCTATGAAATATAAGATGGATTTTCTGTGCAAAGAGAACCATAGGCTTAAGTTTACAAGAACTGAGCAGGGCTGTTGAGGACAAGACATCCTCTTTCATGGGGTCATCTTTTCAGAGTTTTCTAGATAGGCGCAGTGGTGGCCAAACTTCAGCCCTCCAGATGTTTTAGACTACAACTCCCACAGTCCTTTGCCACTGGCAGTACAGGCTTGGAATTCTGGGAACTGTGGTCCAAAACATCTGGAGGGTCAAAGTTTGGCCACCACTGCAGGAATACTCAGAAGTGGTTGACCATTTCCTGGCTCTGGGTGCATCCTGGACTGTACAGCTTGCCCCAAAGTAGGCATAGTGTTGAATTGAACTCACATACTTTGGCAGAGATAGAATTATCCAGCTAACTTGAAAAAGGAATATCCCCACCAATTTTGCTGCCAATCCATTTCCTGACACAATTTAGACTGATTTTAACCTATAAAACTCTAAATTGCCTGGGTCCAAGCTATCAAAGACTGTGGCTCCCATTATGAGCCAGCTCAGGTGCTGAGATCCTCAGGAGAGGTCTTCCTCTCTTTCCCACCACCTTTGCAGGTGTGTCTGATGAGGACACAGGAGAGGGCCTTCTCTGTTGCTGCTCCCAGACTTTGGAACTCTGTCCCATAAGAGGCAAGACTGGCTCCATCTCTGCTGTCCTTCTGGAAATACTTTAAATAAACTGGATTTTACTTGCTGCTTATGTTTCTTTATTTGGAAAATAAATAATAAATAAATATATTGTATGGTGTGGATGAGGGAGAGAAAATGCAGCTTTCCCTTGCTTTTAATTTGTTGTTTTTATTATTTATTTTCCAAGCAATATGAAAAACTTCTGATCAAAATTCTGTACAGACATCTTACACAAAACACAGATACGAAGCAAGGTGCCATAGAAGTCTTTAAATTTGGTCAGTCAGATCTTTCTTATCAATTTTGCAAGCATGTTGCAGTTTGTAGTGTACAAATGATACTGCATGCAGTAATCTCTTTCCTTTTATGTGATCCAATTCGCTAAACCCAGTGGACTTTTCCAAATTTTAGCCCAATCCCCAAATGGAATGCTTGGTCCTTCTGCACCAACCCCCTTCCCCTTCGCCGGCAAGGCAGGGGTCACTGGCCTGATTGAGTCACATTGAGGAGAGGTGTGAATGTGTGTACATAACCTCTGACATGTCTTTGGAAGGACTGGGACAATAAAAACACCTCCCTCCCTTCATTTAGGATGCAGCCTAAGAACATTCAAGATCAGAGCCCTTTTGTATTTGCATGCAGAGTGGATTTGATTTAAATCAAATGTATTTAAATCACAATTTAAATTTAAAAAATCTGATTTTGGGGATAATTCATGATTTAAATACATTTAATTTTTGAAAAAAATCATTGACTTTTCCCCATTCTAACTGCATGTTAAGTAAGTGACATTCTGAATTTAAAACTGGTTTTCGCTGTAACAGGTACAAATGCTTTTGAACATAATTATTTATGTTGTTAAAGTAATCTCAAGATGTCCCAGGTCTCTAGAAAAGTTTCTCTTGTAAGCACACACATGCAGAAGGTTTTGCCATATGTAGAAACACAGAATCTTATGACACATCATAGTAAAATATTTAAGAACTAAAATCCATTCTGGTAGAGGGAGCATGTTTTATCAGATTCAAAAGAGAAAACTTGTTATTTTACAACAAGAGACATGAATATTTATTTATTTTTATTTATTTTAGAGTATTTTTACCCCACCTTCTCGTGAAACTCAATGGGTCTGTGCTTTGCTCACGAAATTGGTGGGCAGAGCACAGACTCATTGATCTTCGCCCAGCCCAGGAGGCTTGCAAGGCAAGCGGTGGTGGGGATCTGCCACCACTGCCACTTGCCTTAAAAGGCGCTCGGGCTTTGCAAAGACCAATGGTTCCTGCGATCTTTGCCCAGCCCAGGCACCTTGTAAGGGAAGCGCTTCCCTCCAGGTAAGCGCTTCCCTCAAGGCGCCTGGAATGCAACTTCGACCCTCCCAGGCAGTTTGGAAGTGAGGCGCGATGGCCACTTCCTCCTCCTTCTTGGGAGATGGAAGCAACCAAGAAGAAGGAGGAGGTGGCGATGGGCAGCAAACACTGCTCTTTGCTCTGTACGACAGGTGACTTTGACAGCTCGGACCTGTCAAAAGTTGTCATGCGGAGCACAGAGCAGCATTCCTAAGTCAAATTATTCAGTTGTCGAAGCAACCATAAGTTGAGGTACCACTGTACTTGCATAGATTTCTGGGGTCAGGAAGGAATGTCATCCAACACTAGGGCATGTCTGTAATTGGTTGCCATAATGCTTCCTGGTCTTGAATAAGCTCCAATTGGTCATTCCCTCTCAGGATAACATCCCATGCTTATATGGGAGCGACTAGTCTTCTGTGTCTTTGACTCTACATCTGGAAGGTGATAGGTCTGCACGGGAGATATTCCTGCAAGGAGGAACATCTTGAAATTTTTTTTTACTTTCTATCTCTGGAAACTGATGATGAAGAAGGTGGGGGAATGGTCATTTTCCTCTAAACATGTTGATTGTATTAAAGTGGGGTTATTGAATTTGGCCAAAGGAGTCAGGATATGATGTATACTGTAATCACATACAAATAATGTGCCAATGCCAGAAGCCTTGATTTCAGGAAGGGGCCTCTTAGATAGTTGGGCTGTGTGTGTGTGTGTGTGTGTGTGTGTTTACCAGTAGCTATGGAGGGCTTGGAATGGATAGAAGCCTACCATGTTGGCATAAATGCACTTGTCCCATCAAAATTCCTTTGTTGGGCTGATCTTAAATATCAGCTAGCAGAAGAATTTACTGATACAACCATTGTGCTAGCTAAGTTTGAGAGTTAAAGAGTCAAAAAGAGGTTGCAGAAGAGGTGGCAAAGGAATATTTATGTAACTGATACCATAGGTGAAACTCTTCAACCCAGCAATACAGCAGCTATATGAGCTCATTTTTAGGAAAGACAAAATCAGTGGTGGCTAGAATCCTTGACAGAAAGGATTGCATAGCATGTGCCAGGGTGCATCTTAGTTGCACAGTTGCATGCGTGACTAGACATGTAATGAGACATGCCTCAGCACCACAAATATCTGCAATTAGATGTGTCAGTTACATGCAAGCCTGTAGGGTTTTGACCAATATTCATGGAAATGTTTTGGCATGCAGGATTGCATTCTTATTCATTCCAGCTGATTCAAGTAGTTCCTCAAGATTGGGAGAGAGATCCTTAGAAATAATTTATTCTTTTTGTTTTTCTTTTACAAAAGCTAAATGAATGTATGTGGATCCTGCAGATTTGAGAGACTGATTTATTTTCAATTGAGCACTATCAGCAATAATTTCTATAATTTTTATGGTTGATTAGGAAACCATTGTCATTTTATCATGAAAGACAGATAAATTTTATATCTTTCCTTTGTAGTGTTTTCTCAAATGGGATAATGCTTTATTCTGCACCAAGTCTTCAGCTTTTCACTTGGTATCTATTTCACAATAATTATTTCCTCTGTGAAAATGTGGTAAAATCACATGTGAGAACTTGGTATATTCAGAAATACAGCGGTTCTCGGTTTACAAATACTTTGATAAATGAGCAAAAATTTCCAATGAATTTTGCCTTGATCAATGAGAAATGTCTTGCTGCCACCCCCCCACCACCGCCACATGCCCCTTGCTGCCGATCACCCCCTGCCTGCTGCTGCACACACCTTGCCTCGGCCGCAGACCCCATTGCTGCCAAGGCTGCACTTCTGGTCACTGGGGTGGGGGTGTTGGCTCATGGCTGCTGGCTGCTGGCTCCGTGCTGCTGGGTTGGGGCTGCTGGCTCTGGCCTCCTGGTTGCCAGGTTGGGGCCATTGGCTCCTGGCCAATGGGTTGGGGCTTCTGGCTTTCGGCTGCTGAGGCTGCTGGCTTCCTCTGGCCCTTGCCGCAAGTCCTTGCCACTGCGGCCACCAGCTCCCAGCCAAAGCAAATTTCCTCATTGGAAATAATGGAAACGGGGGCCCTGAGGAAAAGAGACATCATCAGTCTTATGTTCCATAATTGGATTTCAACCATTGTGTCAATCCAGGCTAAGTGAGTTTAATTTTTTTAGTTTCATAGAACTGCAGAGATGCAGAAGACCCCAAAGATTCCATGATCCATAGAGTACAATTCTTTCACAGAGGGAAAATTCTCAGCTAAAATATCCCTGACAGATGGCCATCCAGCAGATTGATCATGGCTGGCCTTTGCCAGTATCCTGTTGGATTTTCTGCATGTTTTCTGCAAACACAAAAGCAGCTACGGTGATACACAGAGAACTGGTTTCCTCCCTCATTATGTGGCTGGTTGTGCAACTGGGCAGATGACTAGATCTCTATGAATTGTTGCAGCTGCTTCTCCATTTACAGTTGGGTGAACAAAAATTTTGAACATGATACTGACCCATGTTTATTTTGATATTTTCAAAATACAAAAGCTTAATAAGAAATGGTGCATTATTGCAGAATCCAGTTTTTTAAAACACTGGCTTCTTTAATCACGCTTGACAATTTTATCTTTAACCATTTCCTGCCATTTATCTGGACTGGAACAGACATTAAGTTAACTCTCCTAGAATTTTTTGGATCTTCCTGCTACCTAGATCCCCTTATTAAAATAAGATAAACTATTTATTGCATAATCGTCAGATCATTGCAGCCCCAGATGATAGCATAAACACAGTTATGGAAACATATTATCAAATCTGTGAGAACATAAGACCTTTTTTAACAACAGATTCAAATCTAAAGCCATCAGAAGATACAACATCCCCATGGTTTGATAGGGAATGCAGATTGCGGAGAAAGGTATTGCGGAGACAGATGAGGAAAAACCAAACACTGTATGATCAGGAGACACATAATAATATGTTAAAACTCAGACGTGAATATAAACAATTGATTATTAAAAAATAACCACTTGCAGTTAATCTTATTTTTCATAGTCTGACGTGTTGCTTGTTTTAGTTAGAAGATCATCAGTTTCACATTTGGATTCTTTAGGTGGATACCATCTGGACCTGGTGTTTTGTTTGTATTTTTTCCCCAGTGTGTTTTGAGAACATGTCACTACTGTTTGGCTCAGTTCCTTTTTCTTTTGTCAGTACTGGAAACGTCAGTGCAGACGTGAGTAAAGGAATCATTCCTCTGCTTTGAACTCACTTTGTAGACGGCTCTGTCTGATGTGATTTCCTAGTTCTGTCTTCCATAAGTTTTATCTTCAGCACCAATGTGCGCTAGATTCATTGGATGTATTCTTAGTAGACCTGTATAGGGTTATAGCTCTTAATATACTTCTGCACTATGACATAACTGAAAGTAAATGTGTAGGAAATAAAGGCACGGAATAATTATTAAAGTAAGAGACTATTTCTGAATTTGTGTAATTCCCACTATATTAAGAGATGATGGCTCACAAATTACTGTGCCCCCCAAAGAAAGAAATGCATGAAGATATTTTATATATGGCATATTTGTCCAAGTTAAAGAGAAGTACAGTAATATATCAATTCACGGTGGTGTTGCCTAGCAACAAATGCAAATGACAGCTATATGTGGTATGATTTCCGGGGTATTGAAAAAGTTAGGAAATAATGTTGAAGATAATTTGCATTAATCCTTTGATTACAGTATCCTTTGACCTTGCATGAATGCTGCAGGGCTATGGAACAGACTTAGAATGAAAATATGAATTAATATATTAACATATTATAATGACTTAATAATGGATGAAATCATTAGTAAGCAGACAGTTGTAAATGTGAGCAAGTTGGGAAGCCTAAGAAGGCATTTTATATAGCTAAAACCCCCATTCTATTTGTACTGGATTTTGACTCTTTTAAATTGCTGTAAAATTGCCAGACACACATTGTAAGTGTAAGGGCATTTGAATTGGACAAGGAATCATGCCTTTTTTTTGAGTGGCAGAAAGTTTTGTTACTTCTTTGCCAGAGGTCCATTTATTTTAACATGGATGTGGAATTGACTCATTTAAATTGATTTACTGAGCCTTGTGGCGTAGTGGTTAAACTGCTGTACTCTAGCTGTAACTGTGCTCATGACCTGGGGTTCAATTCCAGGTAGCAGGCTCAAGGTTCACTCATCTTTCCATCCAAGGTCATTAAAATAAGTATCTAGCTCGCTTGGGTGTGGAGGTGGGGAGTATGTACCCTGCATAATTACCTATAATTGTAGATTGCCTAGAGCAGGGCTGTCCAACTTTGAACAGGCCGAGGTCTACTTTTTCCAGACAAAAGTGTCTGAGGGCTACTACACTAAAACCTCTACTTAAGAATTTCATCTGTTCCGAGCATATTTCTTTCTTTCTTCCTACCTGCCTTCTCCATTCCTTCCTTCCTTCCTTCAATTTTTTCTTCCTTCCTTCCCACTCTTCTGTCCTTCCTCCTTTTCTTTTTCATTTTTCCTCCCTCCATCCATCATCATCTCACTTCTTTCTTTCTTTCCCTTTTCTTCCTCCTTCCTCCTCCTCAGCTCCCTTCTTTCTTTCTTTCCCTTTTCTTTCTCCCTCCCTCCCTGCCTCCATACTTACTTACTTTCTTTCCCTTTTCTTTCTCCCTCCCTCCCTCCTGTCTTTCTTTCTTTCTTTCTCCCTCCCTCCCTCCCTCCCTCCCTCCTGTCTTTCTTTCTTTCTTTCTTTCTTTCCTTCCATTTTCTTTCTTTCCTTCCATTTTCTTCCTCCCTCCCTCCCTTCTTTCTTTCTTTTCTTTCTTTCTTTCTTTTCTTTCTTTCTTTCTTTCTCCCTCCCTCCTTTCTTTCTTTCTTTCTTTCTTTCTTTCCCTTTTCTTCCTCCCTTCCTTCTTTATCCCTCCCTCCCTCCTTTCTTTCTTTCTTTCCCTTTTCTTTATCCCTCCCTCCCTCCTCCTCCTTTCCTTCCTTCCTTCCTTCCCTTCTTCTTTCCTTCCCTCCTCCTCTTCTTTCTTTCTTTCTTTCTTTCTTTCCTCCCCCTCCTCCCTCTCTCCTCCTCTTTCTCTCTCTCTTTCTTTCTCTCCTTCCATCCCCCCTCCCACTTCGAAGAGCCAGAAAGCGGGCAAGGGAGATGAAAGGGCTCGTGTCCTGAGGGTTGGCGGCGGCGGCGATGGCGGGGTGGGGGCGATTGGGGGGGGTTCGTGGCGGTGGCGGCGGCACCGATAGCAGGGCGGGGGTGATTGCGGGGGGTCGCGGCACTCCACTCCCCAGGGGAGAGAGATCCCAGCACCTCCGGAGGTATCGCTCGCTGCTCCGGCACCAGGAGGGCACCGCATCAGCGGCACGGGGGAGTGCAGGAGAGAGGGAGGGCGAGAAGGTGGCGAGGGAGAGGGAGAGAGAGAGGGATGGATGGATGGATGCAGGGAGTTGGTGCAACCACCGCCGCCGCCGCTGCTTTTCCAGGGGGCTTTGCTTCACCACCCCACCCCACCTTGGACCGGAGGGGATTCCCTCTCTCGAGGAGCTCTTGGCGGGATGGGGGAGGAGGAATCCAGGTTGCCCGCTCGCCCCCCTCTCTTCATGCTTCGAGCGAACACCATCCGCACCCCACCCCTTGCCGCCCGCCGCCGCCCGCTCCTTCTGCCCGCGGGGAGCCTTGTGGGGGGCTGGAGAGGTTCGGCTTGAGGGGGATCTTCCGGACGATCCTTGGGGTGATCCTCTCCGCCCCCCCGCCCCCCGTCTTTTCCTTTGCGCCACTTGTCTCCCGACAGACCCGCGCTCGGGGAAGAGCAGCTGCTACTGTTACTCTTGCCCAGCCTGGGTGGAATGAATGAGTGGGACCCCCGAGGTTGGGGTGAGCTCAGGGAGGTGCATCGCTGCCGAAGGAACACAGCACATAGGATCCTTTGCCCTGTCCAAAAACATGGCACAAGGGAGCGCAAGCGTTTTGGAGGAGCCTCGCTCAGAGGGGCTAGTGTGGGTGTCAAGATCAAAATGTGGTTGCTGTTGCTGTTGTTGTCTTTGTATGCATGTATCCCCGCCCCCCCGCCCCACACACAGCGCAGCCTTTCTTTTCTGGCAAATCAAGATCAAGATCACGTTTCCCCCATGTCTAAATACTGCCAAGTGTGGAGTTAAGGTTCCCTGTGATAGTGGGTTGTTTTTGAAGCACAGTTCGCCAAACGGCGGCAGTGATTACAGGGCGGGGGCGATTGCGGGGGGGGTCACGGCGGCGGCGGCGGCAGCGATGGCGGGGCGATTGGGAGGGGGTCGAAGACAAATGAGCCCAGTAGGCCGGCCTGGAAATCCCCCCCAACACAGGGACCTCGTGGGCGACCTCTGACGGCGCCGCGGTCGACTGGTCGACCGCGGTCGATGTGTTGAACAGGCCAGCAATACGCCATGGCCCTTGAGCTGCCCTGCT
>JAHTLZ010000016.1:285475-428990 GCA_023846285.1 Phrynocephalus versicolor
ATATAACTAAAATATAACAAATATAACAAACATAAACCCCGTGCAACCCACCCCCCTCGGGACTTGAACAGAATTACAACTTTCATGTTAATGACCAGCCCATTTCCCTCCAGAAGTACATTGAATCTTCTCTGGGTGTATAGCCTTACCCTTTTGGAATACATATACCAATAATTTATCCCATATTCCATTTAAGTCATTAGACTTGCTCAGCCCTTTCCTAATTTTAATTTCACAAGTCAGTTTATCGTTAATAGCTAAATTCCATAACTCCTTATACCATTCTTCCATCACTAATTGATTATTAGATTTCCAATATTTAGCAAAAATCAACCTTGTGATCGTAACCATTATAATTACCAGTTTCCCCTCCTCTTTCTTCAGTTGTGTATCTGCAACTATATTTAACAGTGCCAGCTGGGGGGAACATTGGAATCTTTTTCCCTAATATTTCTTGCATTTCATTGAGAACCAAATTTCATTCAAATTTCCTTTTCTCACATGCCCACCACATATGTAAATATGTCCCTTTTTCTTTTCTACATCTCCAAAAAGCTTTTCTAATGCTGGCTTCCTCTGGTGTTTCCCATTGTACTTCCCTCCTCCAAGTGTACCCAACATGTACACTACCTTTCTGCATTACAGCCTTGGATTGGAGAGAGAGCACACATGTCTAGCAAAGTTGTACCTTCAAAAACACAGGTTTAAACATTTATTCTAAATAAATGCAAGCTGAAGAAGACCAAGTCTTGCAAGGGCATCAATGAATACCATGTGACGTGGAGTTGATTTAACTCTATTTCCCATTATTCTGAAACATATTCCAAGATATTGGTTTAATGTAAATGAATTCTAACATAGACAAGTGATCTAAAATGAACTAGTAAATTTGCTAGATCAGTTGTTCCAAAATGTCCTTGAACTAAAACTCTCAGAAGACCCAAGGGTCTTCCAGATTTTGGATTGCAAATTGAATTATTCCTACTCACTGTACATCACAGAGAGGAATTGTGAGAATTGTAATCCAATGACATTTGGAGGACATTGTCCACAATGGTTTGTATTTAGCTCATCCCTGCAAAACCATTCATGTGGTAGTGTTTGGAAAAACATGTGAAGTATATAGAAAAGTAAGAGACATGATACTGAAATGTCCACTGTAATAAAGATGTGTGCTGAGATATTCGTATAAATCACTGCTTTTCATAGTTGAAGTTTAGGAAGAGGTAGCCGTGTTAGTCTGTTCAAAAATTTCAAAGACACAAAAACCAAAATAAAACAAAAAGACAAAATATGTGGCACCTTAAAAACTATTATATTTTAATGTACGTTTTCCTGGACATGTTCACTTCTTTGGACATATAGTAGCAGAATGAGATATACAATATAATATACAGTGGAATATAAGTTTCATACCCAGTATTCACTGGCTATTGGATGTATGGTACATTTTCATGTAGTGATTTGGCTTGTGTTGTTTTAGGGCTCTGTTTTAAAAACTCCCTAAGAGACAGAAAAAACACCAGATCTAGGTGAAGATGAACAGGAGAGGGGGAAGGGAGAGAGAGATGAAGGCAGAGGTGAGAGAATGGGAGAATTTTGAGTGTAGAGGTGACAGGAAGGAATTTGGGAGTTACAGAATATTTTTTACCTTAAAGCCTTGTGGTGAAAGATGGGCTTGGTAATAGTGAGGAAAATAAAAATGGCAGTACAGAAATATTACATTTGGTAATGACTTAAGAAACCTTGACTTATGTTCAGTACATTTTTGGGGGTATCCATCATTCATTTAAATTTTATCTCAGCTGTTTCCCTTTGTATTCTTGATTTATAATGATTCTGTTCCAAAATGGTAACCTTCAAATCTTCCACTGAATGTCCTGGTAGACTGAAATGGTGTGAGACAGGTTTCTGTGTATTGTGGTTCCTGATGTCAGATATGTGACCATTGATCCGTTTCTGTAGAAATTGTCCTGTTTGTCCTATATAGAGTGCAGATGGGCATTGTTGGCAAAAAAAGGGCATAGATCACATTGGTTGAGAAGCAAGTGACATTGCTCTTGATATTGTGTATGGCATTGGTAGGTCCATTGATTGTGTTGCCAGAGTAGATGTGTGGGCAGAGTTGGCATCTGGGTTTGTGTCAAGGTTTAGTCCCTTTTTCTGTGTCAATGTTTTGTAATTCTTTGTGTGTTAGTATGTGCTTGAGGTTGGGAGGGTTGTCTGTAGGCAAGTATGAGTCTCCCGCCAAGGGCTTCAGAGGGTGAAGTGTTCTTGTTAAGGATGGACTGGAGATCATTTAAGATGCATTTGAGTGGTCTCACTTGTGGACTGTAAGTGACAACCAGGATATGTTGATGCATGACAAACCTAAAGAATTATGACATCTCAGTCTGTGCTAGGTGGTAACATGCACATTTGTTATTATGTTTCTTTTCCTTGGTGTGCATTACAAAGGTGTCCCACTGACATCTTATATTTTTGTGTTGTAGCAAATTTAACAGGCCATGTAGAGAAGGTGGGCATTGAGAATTTTGAACTCCTGAAAGTTCTTGGAACTGGAGGTAAGAATTGGCTTTTTTTTTTTTTTTTGGAATTAAAATTGGGCCACAATTTATTGATATGATATTCTCTCAGTTCAACTGTTAAACATCCTTTAAACAAGGGGGCCTGACTGCAGTGCAAGCAGATCAGTTAATTATTCCCAATATTAATATCCAAGATAACATCTTTAATCTCTTCTGTTTCTAATGGCCTTGAAAGCACTGCTCTCCCTTCTGAATTTAACTTGGGAAGGACCACATGTGAAAAAAAAAAGATTCTATTTCATCGCCACTAGGGTCTTTATTTTTTGTATATATTTTGCTGTAGTATTTTTGAAATTCTAAATTTATTTCTCTAAGTGTTGTGTATAATATATTTTGATCTCCTTTTATTGTGGGAATAATTACCTTGGGGGCACCAAAGTAGCAGGGGTGCCTTCAGAAAATGATTTTAGGGAATCCCCTGAAATTTGGAAACATTTGTGGGTAAGGAAGCTGAGTCACGAAGCTCCAAAAGGGGTGTCCCTAAACCTTCGCATTGGAATCATATGGGAAGCGGAGACACCGCTACCGCTCGCTTGATCAGGACTTGCCCTCCACTGTCCACCCCAAATTTTATCCCCCCAAAACTGGGAAAACTTATTGACTTGAGTATAAACTGAAAGCATTTTTTTCAGCCAAATATAAGGGCTGAATAACTCAGCTTATATTCAGGTATATACGGCATATAGGCATTTTGCTATGTTGTGGATGTGAAAATAGTATTGGGGATTTGGTACTCTGATCCCAAAATATTCATATAAACTGCTATAATCTGTAATACCTCTGGTTTTAGCCTATGGGAAAGTGTTTCTGGTGAGAAAAATAAGTGGCCATGATGCTGGCAAATTGTATGCTATGAAGGTACTGAAAAAAGCAACGATAATTCAAAAAGCAAAAACAACTGAGCATACAAAAACTGAACGACAAGTGCTAGAACACATTCGTCAATCTCCTTTTCTGGTCACTTTGCATTATGCCTTCCAGACAGAAACAAAGCTTCATCTCATTCTGGGTAAGTTTTTTTTAATATAACTTTTAATCATTGAAGGAAAGTAAAACAGTAATTTATCTTTTGAATTTTTGATAGCAGAACAATTATCAAGAGAATGTATGCTTCATAATGGTACATAATGTTGAGATAATAAGGGGTGCAGTTGTGTTAAGGACTAGTAAGAGAGTGCAAATATAGTAAAGTATGGTTGGATGAAATGTGTTTCTTCAGTTGCTAAACAGCTGCCTGTTGCTTCATTCTGGGACAGATTAGGTAAGCATTCTGTCTTTAGTGCTGGCATACTCCAGTTCACATTTCACAATTCTCAACACTTCTAGACAATGCTGAAATCTTCTTGTCCTAGCTTTGGGTTCTGCTTTGCATTTACAGATGATTCACTTTATGTCACAGGTTTTAGCAGCACGTCATGTAAGCGCAGCCTTGAACATAAATGCCCCCCGTTCATCTATTTAAGGTGCCTTTGACAGAGGGAAGGTTGATGAGTCCTTGCATCGCTATTTTTCTCTCTTTTCTAAACTGCTCCTCCAAACTTAGTGGAAATACAGGTGTACCTCGGTTGATGAAGTTAATCCATTCCCTGGGACATTTATTTTTCCGAAAAATGCATAAACTGGAAACCCATGGGGGTGCAATGCATCCTGGGTACTTTTTTCACAATGTCTTATGAAAACAGATATTGCAAAAAATGTAAATGGAGGTGTTTATGGCTTTGGATTTCCTTTTGTGAAATGAAAATTACGCAAAAGGAGGCATTCATCAACTGAGGTATGTCTGTAAATGCAGTGTTGTAGTTCTGCAGGTGGTGGCAGCTGCAGAAGAAAAATTTAGTTGTCAGTCAGAAAATAATGAGTGTCCCTTCATGTTCACAGTTTCTACATTCATAATTGTCTCCTCCTGAAGAAGTGTTTCCATGTAGTAAATGAGAACTTAAAATGAACCATAAAATGAACCATAAAATTAAATAAGAGTTAAATGTAATTGGGATTTGAGTATTTGCAAACTCTGGGAGAAGACCTTTTTTTTGCTATTTTGCTTTCTCCCCAAGGTTTGAACTTGATTTCAAAATTTCCTTTTTTAAAAATAGAACAAAATACAAACTAAAACAAAATACAAAAATACAAAAATACAAAATGTAAAAAAAACAGTGCTCCTCTCCATCAGTGGGACCTCTTGAAAATCTTAATCTTTATTATCCTCACCTCTAGAACTAAGTTGATTGTTGCGCTGGAGCTTTCCCTTTATCTCTTACAAGCACATATTCAATAAATCTACCCCATAAATCATAAAACATATGTCTTTTTAACTCTCCTTTCTTAAACTTTAAATTGCATTTCAATTTATCATTTAAGCAATATTCCATACTTCATTATACCATTCATTCATATAATAATTCATGTTTGGCTTTCTAATTCCTAGCTATTATTAATCTAGCCGCTGTTAATGAATTAGAGATCAACTCTCTAGTATTGAAGTCATAATCCATATTAGCAGTTATTGATAACAAAGCAATTTCTGAATTGGGCTCTATATTCCTTTCAAATACAGTGGTACTTTACGAGCATAATCCCTTATGGAAGCATGCTTGTAAACCAAAATACTCGTACTGTAAATCAAAGCAAAATTTCCCATAGGAAATGATGGATACTGAAATGATTCATTCCAGGGTCTCTCGCCACTGCTGCCACCCCCTCCTCTGTGGGGCTTCTTGGGGTCATCATCGCCCTCCAGAGTAGCTTTGGAGAGGGGGTGATGGCGGTGGCTCAGAGGATTGCTGGAGCCTCACCTTTTCAGGAGCGGATCCTGTTGATGAAGGGAACGGAAGAGAGCTTATCCAGCTCCATGTGGAATTTTAGCTTCTTTATCATCATCAACATGGCCATGGGCCGTTGGGGTGACGGTCAGTGAGTGCTCAAGGGAGGGGAAGGAAGAGGGGGAGTTGGGGGGAAGGGAACGAGTGAACCAAGAGTCAAAGGAGAGCCCCCCCCCCGGCAGTGCTTCCGGCTCCTCCATGAGCTGCGCCACCAGATCTCCCATTACCAAGCAGGAAAAACATGGGGAAGAAGAAAAGTTGGGAGGAAGGGAAAAGCAAAAGCAAAAATAACATATGCACGCACCCACCTCCTGCCTATCCCTCTGAGGCATCTGCCTCCTGCTCTCCTGATGGAAGAAGTTCCTGACTGTCCCTCCCCCCCCCACTCCAGCTGCCGAAACATTTAAAGTGACAGGTCCTTTTGCTTAATTCTCCCAACACTCTGATCCACCTTTCAGAGCGTGATCTGGGCAGGACCCCTATCATGTCTAAAATGAGAAACACAGATGGCCAATAACAGTGCTGAAACTTGCCTAGATCTCTTTCTGAAAAGTGGATTCATTGGGAGAAAGTTAAGAGAATTAAGCCAAACCAGTATTAAGCAATTTTAACAGAAATGTTTGCTAATTTATCAAAATGTTCTTAAACCGAGGTACAACTGTATATCACTTAGTGGTTTTAAAATATATTTCCAAAATTTTTGTATCTTTTCACATTCTTACCACATATGAGAAAATACAGTATATATCAACTTCCTTTTCACATTTCCAACAAACCTTTGAATGATAAATATTTATTTTATTCAATTTCACTGGTGACAAATACCATCTTAAACCTATTTAAAAATATTCTCACTGACATAGATCTAAGTATTCTCATTCTCCATATCATCTTTTTTATTTCTTTTTAATAATATTGCTTCATCCTTCATTTTCTTCCTCTAAATCCAGAAGTATCTTGTATATTTTACTCACACTACATTTCAGTGACTCTTCCTTCTGAGTAGCTTCATACAACAGTAAAAATTGCTCATACTGTATTTTGTATATTCTCTACGTTTGTTATAATTATTATTATAATTGATGTAAACCACCCGGAGTTCTTCTTGAAGATGGGCGGTATAGAAATGTATAAATAAATAGATAATAAATAAATAATTCTTTATCTAATCATTAGTCCGTTCTTCTAATTGTACGTAATTGAGCCATGATATATCCCTGCATTGGAGAACTTCTTTAATTTGTTCCTTCAGTCTCATTTTACCCATCTAATCCTTCAGTCTAGCTACATGTTTTTCCTAAATAATTTTATAAACACTTTAAGATTTACAGGGAAGTTTTCTATTTTAATTACTAATCTTAATGGTGAATCTGAGGGACACAATTTTTTTTGTATATACAGTGGTACCTTGTATAAAGGAATTAATTCGTTCCAAATGCAATTATGTTAAGCAAATTTTCCTTTATACAAATTTCCCATAGGAATGCATTGAAAATTGAGTAATTCCATTTTTATGTTGTACAGATTTTATGTTATACAAACTGTTTGTTATACAAGGGTCCACTGTACAGTGGTACCCTACTTAACAAAATTAATTCATTAACTTTGGAACCTGCTTGCCTTGTGTTAATGGATTTATTTTGAATTGTGCTGTTTGTGGGTGTGGGAAGGATCTTTGGAGAGCTGAGAACTAACACATGTCTGCTGGATTTGTGTTGCTTCTTAAAAGCAGGCAAGGGAGGACTGGCCAAGTGGGTAGGGGGAGTGGTAACTGTCTATGTGGTTGAAGGCATAATTTCATTCTGCCTAAAGAGACAGTTACTCTTTGTGGGGGGATTCTCTTTCTGGACCCTCTTGTATTGGATAATTATTTGCCAATCTCCAATGTCCAATAAAACACTCCAGTGTTGGAGTGTGTGGTGACTTTTCAGCTCCAGAGAATGCTGGATGAAATGGATTTTCCAGATCCACTTCACTCCCATTTCAGGTCTTGTTATGGCACTGAGACTGCTTTAGTCACTTTAGTGGACAACCTATTCTGGGAACTGAACAGTGGAGCTGGCCAGAAGAAGTCCACCCTTGTTGGTTCTACTGGACCTCTCAGCAGCTTTTGATCCAATTGCCCTTGATATTCTTCTTGGTCACATCACTGGGATGGAACATGGACATACTGCTCTGCAGTGGTTCCAGTCCTCCCTGGAGGGGTGAACTAATTCAGGAGAATTCCTGTTTGACTCCATGGTCTATTTCAGGGTCTATTTTGTCCTCTGTTCCACTGTTTAATATCTACATGAAACCACTGGTAAAGATTTTCAAGAAGTTTTGGATTCGATGTCACCAATATGCATTTTTCCTCATTTAATCCCAAGAAAGCTATTCCTGAGCTCTATTGGATGAGGGCCAACAAACTGAAGCTTAATCCTAGCAAGAGAGAGGTGCTTTGATCAGTTGCATGACAGATCAGGAAATGGGGATTGATCATGGGATTATACTCTTTCTGAAAACGCAGGCTCAAAGATTGGCTGCACTCCAGGATTCGTCTCTTGAGTCTGGATGCCTCTTCATCAGTGACATTTTTGATGGCTGGTCATACTTTATGGAATTCCGTGCCTCATTAGTCCCTTAATATCATTCCAACAGCAAATTAAAACCTTCCTTGTAAACTTTTTTAAACTTCTAAACCTTAAAGGAGTGTATATTTTTTCAATGATATAGAATGCTTCTTTAAAATGTATTTTTAAAACCATACAATGCTTGTGTTCTTTTATTGGAAGAAAGTTGGGATATTAATGAAATGATACATATAAAAATTAAAGAATAAATACCTTTGAGTTCTCACTTACATTGAGACAAAATCCCCAGAAAGGGGGAAAGTTCAGTTTTTAGACCTGTGATTAGCTCAGTCTTGTTGAAACCACTTTTTCAGAAGTGGTAGATAAATGAGCAGTTCAACTATATGTCATAAAAGCGCTTATGTCTGTGCAGTTTCTTCAACAGCTATCATTGACAAATGGATTCCAGTTATCAGAGAAGGATAAGATGCTATTGTAGGACCTTTAACAAATGTTGCCTGGAGTGTCCTTAAATTCAGCAGAAGGGGCCTTTATTCCGCTGTGTGTGCTTGCCTGATTACTACTGTGTTTTGACAGTAACCCATCAAAGACAGACTTGATACATGGTGTACCTCAGAATAAAATATTAGCGAACTTTAGAGTTTAGAAACTGTCCCATGCAGCTTTTCTGCTTCACAGAAAAGGAGGGATTCAAGAAGTATTTGTGTCACCTGGGATTTGATGAAGGGTGAAAGCTGTAGAAAATGTATATTGGAATAGTTAAAATCCATTGATACAATAATTAATGGACTTTAATGACCATTTTCAGAGTATAAGTATGAAGATAAAAATTAAAATACTATATATTGTTCTTGAATGCCAGATTATATATCTGGAGGAGAACTTTTTACCCATCTTGCACAAAGAGAGAGATTTACTGAAGATGAGGTACGAATATACATTGGGGAGATTGTGTTGGCACTGGAACACCTACACAAGGTAAAACTTGGTTTCCATTTTCGATGAAAAATTATGTTAGTAATTGGATAAAATAGAAAAACACTTTCAGTGTAATATGAGTAAAAGAATTTCTTTGTCAATATGCAAATACCAGTAAGTGCATATAATGGGACACTATATACAGTATTGCAGTCTGTGTTTCTATTTAAGTATACAGTGGTACCTCTAGATATGAATGCCCCTAGATATGAAAAAAACTTGAGATGAGAAGAAAAATCTGTGGAGATGGGATGCCTCGTCATACGAAAATTTAACCCTGGTTTTTTGAGATGCAAAAAAGTCCCCAGGACACATTGTGCCTGGGAGATTCATAGTGCCCTCTGTGCATGTAATCATTGGAAATGGAAGGTAACCATTGTAAACGAAAGCCCCAGTTCCATTTGCAATGGTTCCTTTCCATTTGCAACAGTTCTGTTCCGTTTCCAATGGTTCCTTTCCATGCATGAAAATAACCATTGCAAACGGAAGCAGGGAACCGGGACTTCCGTTTGCAATGACATGCGTGAAGCCCCCGTTTTGGAACCATTCTGGAAATATTTGGCAGCATTTTTGGGACTTTGTGGAACTTTTTTGGTGGAATTCTCAAGCGGTTGAAATAGCTTTGTCATTTCCATAACTTTTATTGTGCTTTTTGCATTTGTAGGAGGGGTGATTTCCCACTTTTTTTTTACTTTTTCTGGAGCTCTGGAATGGATTAATCAGTTTCCCATGCATTTCTATGGGAAACTGCATTTCAGATATAAATTTTTCATAATACAAAGCATCCCTTGGAATGGATTAATTTTGTATCTGGAGGTACCACTGTATTTTGGAATCCACTGAAGGACGATTCTTCCTTGTGATATCTTTAACGTTAACAACAATAATCTCTATTTTGACTGCAAAGTAGTTTGAGCTTTAACTTTATAGCAGAAATGTTTAGTTTGCAATTAAGTATGACATCCTTTAATTTAACATAGTTATTGATTTCAATGTAACATTTATAAGAGAATGTTATACAAAAATGTATGAGGATACTCAGCATGCTAATTATCATATCATAATTTACATTTGTTTCTCCAGTTAGGAATCATCTATCGTGATATAAAACTTGAGAATATTCTTCTTGATTCTGATGGCCATGTGGTTCTGACTGACTTCGGACTGAGTAAGGAGTTTGTCAGCGATGAAGTGAGTATACTTATACTAACTGACTGTGTGGTTTGGGATCAGAATATTTGAAGAAATTGTATGTACCTGCTCTGGTGCTGAGATCAGCTATAGAGGCTTCCCTCTCATACCAACTGCCAAAGAAAATTACTGACATTAGAGACAAGGCTTGGTGTTGGCTTTGTTTCTTTGTGAGTTATTTCCATGAAAAGTACCATAATTTTGTCCTTCTCCATAACTTTTATAATGGGCAGATAAGACCTTTTTCCAGTTTTCTTTAATTGCTTATACTGGTTAGTAGTTTTATACTATAGGTTGGGAAGTGTAGCCTTCTAGATTTTGCACTGTAATTCCTGCCAGTCCTAGCCAGCAATGCTCCATGGCCATCTCCATTGAAATGCATTGATCCAGTGCAATTCAATGGAGAAAATTTTCCCCATTGAAAAGCAGCTGATTGGCGCTGGCTGGGGGAGGAATCACGCTTGCAGCTTCTCCCGACCCCCCCGACCCCCACAAGGGGGGAGAAGCTGCAGGTGCGATTTGAAATGCCTTCCAGTCACGGAGGCACTAATTGCCTCGGTGACTGGAAGGCAATTCAAAAGTGGCACTGCCTCTGTGACTGGAAGTGGCACATTGCTTGTCCCGAGCCCCTGCAAGGGGGGGAGGAGCGGCACACCACTTTTGAATTGCCTTCCGGTCACCAAGGCAAACGCTGCCTCAGTGACTGGAAGGCATTTCAAAAGTGTCGCGCTGCTTCTCCCGAGCCCCCGCGGTTTGCTTCGGTGACCTGGAGGCAATTCATATATCCCCCACCTGGTGCTCACAAGACGGGGAATCCCGAACTTGCTCGTAAGCAGCCGGTGTGTGGGTGTGGGGGGGGGGGGAGCGCTGAAGAGCACTCATAAGTCTCGATTTTCGTATGTCGGGTGCATCTTAAGTCGGGGTACCACTGTATTTCTGGTTTATGAGTGTGGGATATTGCTTCTGTATGCTCAGTCCTAAACACCAGCAAATATCCAGCATTGCCTTGCTGTATTGTCCTGTGTTGTTCTGTTTGCCAGTGTGATAAAGAAGGAAAACTTGACATAGCAAAGCCAGCCTGAATGTTGACAACATCAGCACCATTCACAAACAGACACCAGGCAAGGGAAAATCCTAGAACATGACTGTTTTCATCAGTTAACCACATCAGTTAACCATACACAAAACAATTGACATGGCTGTTTTTCAACATGTATTGCTTGAGGCAGAAAACAGTCCTAAATACCTAAAACAAATGCTGTGTGGGCATGTGGATACCTGAATTTATGATCAGGTAGTATGATTAAACATCTGCTTGTATTCACTAAATCAGTGATTGATTTACCCAAGTTATCTATCATATGTATGTGTGAACTGGCCCTTTCAGGTATGTTCCCTTGGTTGGTGTCTCTTTGTGATGTCTGCCAGCGTACTCAGAAGGAAGTCTGATCAAGTTCAATGACACTTACTCCTGTGGTAAGGCTACAATCCTAATCAACCCTCTTGCCCAGAAGTAAGCCCCATTTATTTCAAAGAGACTTAATACTGTGTTCATAACTGTACAGCTCCAGGCCAGATTATCTTTTGGGAATGTCCCTGTTAAACTGAATGAGGCTTCCCTTAAAGTACCCAGATAATGCCTTGCTCTGAGAAGACAAGAATAAAATGAAGGCAAGGGAGTATATTCGAGAGTCTCTCTGTGGCTCTCCACCTCTTTATCTTTTCCCATTCCCCTCCTGCTCTTTCCATGGTTCCTCATGCTGTTTGTCTATCCTTATAGCTTTCCCTCGGATCCTACCCCGCCACTCTTCTCTCTGTGGTCTCTCACGTTTCCCCTTCTCTCAAGATGATGCTCAATCCTCCAACTATACATGGCGTTGATGCCCCTTTTCAATTTTACTCTGGCCTCTCTCTACTGTAGCACATCACCAGAGTGGAAAGCAGCATTTCTGACCTTTAACAAAAGGCGCACCTCTGTTTAGCCAGGGCTTGTTAGAAAACATCTGAACTTGTCTGGTGGTAGTGACAACATCGATGCAGCTTTTGATATAGAACAGTACTGTCAAGGCATACGTATCAACATTATCCTCCTCCAACAGTGCCCATTCAGTGCTCCTAAAGCAGTTACGAAGTTGCTTAGATGCACCCACTGGCCACACTCGCATTTCTCTAGTTGACGGTCCAATTCTATTAACAAAAGGTCTGTATGATGGAATCAAGAACAGAGATATATGATTACAACAATTACTCCAGAGTAATTGTTGATAAAATTTGCTTCATCATACACTAATGGTTCCCAAACTTTGGACTTTATATATTCCTGGGGTACAACTCCTGAAGCCTTGAGCACTGGCTATGATGGCTAGGACATAATTGATAGTTGTAGTTCAAGAGCCTCTAGGACTCCCAACTTCGACAATAATTAACCTGTTATATTTCTCTTACAATGGATGATTACATCTATAGCTTTGTGGATTACTTTAAATTTAGTTTAAAGGATATCGGGTTTTGTGCTTATTTTATGTTTCAGTTTATGTATTTGTAATGCAAGAAGTAGTAACTGTTCTTAGAAATGTTACTTAGTACTGATGATATACTGTAAGTGCTAGGTACTATGAGTTATAATTATCTCATTCCCCGAGCCTTGGGACTGATACCAGTAAGTATATTGTTCTTCATTTTTCAGAACGAGAGAGCCTATTCCTTCTGTGGAACTATAGAATATATGGCTCCAGATATTGTCAAAGGAGGGGAGACAGGACACGATAAAGTATGTTTTGCTTTCACTTTTGGTCTTACTTAATGATATATTTGTCATGAAAGTGAACTCAGCTCTGAAGTATACATAATGATTAGAAGTTTAATTTAAAGGGAGATAAAGTGGTACCTCAAGTTATGAAAAACTCGAGTTATGAAAGGAAATAATTTGAAATGGGAATGCCCCATTAGGATTTTATTTTCACAATAGGAAGGGACGCCGGGGCATTCATTTCCAATTATTACCGTTCAGTACGAAGCACCGTGCTGTGCATGCTCAAGCAACCGGCAGCCAAAGGCTGCTCAACAGTCAGGTGATTTTCTGAGCTGTCAAAATCAGCTGGGTGTCGGGCTGGGAGGAGCAGCCTTACTCTGCCTTGATTGATTGGTTCCCTCCCAACCCAGCAAAGGGGGGCAGCTTTTCCATTGCTTTGCTGGGTTGGGACAAGCTTTCAAAAACCCACCTCCCCATGGGTGTCTTTGGAGGTGGAGGGCTTTGGACACCTTCCATCGCTCCTTGCAATGGGGGGGGCAAAAATCCAACACCACCAAAGGGGGGGGAAGGCTATTCCTGTTTTTCCTGGCGTTGGGACAGCCTTCCCATAGAAATGCATTGAAAACAAATGTAATCCATTATCTCTTTTTTTGGCTTTTTTGACCTCTGGAACTACCGTAATTGGGTTTCAATGCATTCCTATAGGAAACCATGTTCTGAGATATCAAAATTTTGAGGTACAAAAATTCCCATAGAAAGGATTAATTTTGTATCTTGATGGACCACTGTATTATGTTTTTTTAACAAATTAAAAGAACTTTTGAAATTTTACAGAGTTTGTGTTATGCCCAATCATTGAATTAGCTTTTTCTGCAGTAGCATAATCAGTGACTTTTTATGTGATAACTGGTGATGTCTTTTGTGGATCTCATATATTGTGGAATCTGGTAGTGTCATGCTATGATTCTGTAACAGCCCTTTAAGTACTTTCCAAGACGATTGGCCTTCATTTAACACTGATGCTGTGCAGTGTGTAGACAGAAATTGCTGTCATAGATGCCAAAGTTGGAAAGTGTTTTACTTGCTGCATTTACTTGAAATGAGATACCCATGAGCCATGAATTACTGTATATATTGTATATACTCGAGTATAAGCCTAGTTTTTCAACCCTAATTTTGGACTGAAAAAAGGGGCCCTTGGCTTATATTTGGGTCAATACTTTTAGCTACTGAGGCAAGTCATCTGTGGCTAAAAGTCATTTTAAACATTGAATGCCGCTTCTCATGACCCCCCCCCCTGCATCACAGGGGAGTGGCACACGATGTTTAAAATGACTTTTAGTCACTGAGCCAAGCACTTGCATCAGTGGCTAAAAGTTATTTTAAACATCACACACCACTCCCAGTCAATACGTTTCCCCATTTTCTGGGGGTTAAATTAGGGGCCTCGACTTATATTCGGGACGACTTATACTCGAGTATATACGGGTATGAACCTGGCTTGATTCAAGTAGTGGGCAACATTTTAACATTACATTTTTTTGAAAGTAAAATGGCCGAATGCACAATTGTAAGTAAGTAGAGCCTCATGGCACAGTGGTTAAACTGATGTACTGCAGTTGTACCTGTGCTCACAACCTGGGGCTCAATCCCAGGTAGCTGAGTCAAGGTTCATTCAGCCTTCCATACTTCCAAGATCGATGAAATGAGCACACAGGGGAGGGTGGAATGTGTAACCTCCATAGTTCCTTGTAAACTGCACCGAGAGTGCTTTAAGTGTTATGGAGTGGTATATAAGCAGCACACTTTGCTTTTTGCTTTTTAAATGCTTCTGATCTCCTCATGTGTGTGATGATTTGAGCTTAAAGATGGCCCAGAGTCATGGAGGACAGTTATTTACTGCTATATGAAAGTGCAGCCAATTAAGTTCCAGTCTTACAACTCTGTTTTAAATATATGCTAGACCATAATTTAACATTTAACTTGGATCGATTTACAATTTATATCTGTTTTTAAATTAATCTATTATTGTTTATATTCTACTTCAAACAGATGGCTGCTTCACTACTTTTTATTATTTCTCATAGTAACTTCATTATTTTCTAATATTGTTTACATTTGGTTATTATTTCATAGGCTGTTGATTGGTGGAGTCTAGGTGTTCTCATGTATGAATTATTAACTGGAGCATCACCTTTTACAGTAGATGGGGAGAGAAATTCGCAAGCTGAAATATCGAAGTAAGTTACAGAATCTGTTCAGATTTACTGATACCCTTCACCATAATTTTCATGAAAATGTTACTTGGTATTGTCCATATTCCCATAGTATTTTGTGGAAAGCAGAATACAGTGATACTTTGGTTTACAAGCATAATCTATTCTGCAAGCACAATAATAAACCAAAATACAGTAACCCCCTGCCGATCGCGGGGGTTAGGGACCCACCCCACCCATGATCCATGAAAATCTGTGATATGCGGAAGCGGGTGTGTGTGATCGTTTCCATGTTTTCTTATAGGGAAATTTGCTTTGGCCAGGAGCTGCGGTGGCTTCCAGAGTTCACCCTGAGCGTAGCACTGCCCAGGGCGTGCTGTAGAGGCCACGGCCAGGCAGCGCCAGCCCAGGGTGAGGTCCGTGGGCCCAGTGCAGGCGCCCCGCACAGCCCAGAAGTGACTTCCAGTCAGTGCCTGGTCCAGCACGGGCCCACCGGAGGCCCATTCCTGGCATCGCCAGGCCCATGGAGAGCCCTGGAGGCTACTTCCTGTCCACCGAAAATTACTTTTGGTTTTCTTAAAGTCACTTCCATTCCATGCTGAGGACCGGGACGCCCAGTGCAGGCCCACCACTCAGCCCAGAGGCCCGTTCCAGGCAGTGCCAGGCCTGGGGCAAGCTCCAGAGGCCTCCCTTGCACAGGCCCACCGCATGGTCTGGAATAAACTTTGGAGGCCCGTGCTAAGGTGAGTTTTGCTCACAAACCAGAGCAAGGCTTGCAAACTGAGGTAAAATATTACTAAAGTTTTGAATTTTTACTAAAATTTTGCCTTGGTTTGCAAAATACCTTCAATTCAAGGTACTTATAAGGTGAAGTACCATTGTATAACAAAATATATAGCAGAGGACAATTTTCCATCTCTCTCTCTCTCTCTCTCTCCCCCCTTGCAGTCTCTGTGTTTTGTACATTTTACATGTTACTTTAACTTACTTCAATCAAGTTGTGCAGTATATTTACATGACACTGTTACCTTTGCTGTTTTTATTATTGGAGGAAATAATTTATTTAAATTGTCTTTCCTCATCCCAAGTAACTATGTATAAGATTAATATCAGTTATATTTTATGTATTTGTATCACATTTTTGTCCTTTTTTCTTCTGCTCTTGACAGCCTATAGTTTGATTCAGTTCCTAACCATTTTATGGCCATATTTTTATATATCTTCACACTCTTTGCAGTTTATTTCACTAGATTGTGATACATGTGTAAAGCAGTATTACTATTTCCTCTTTTCTTCAGGAGAATATTAAAAAGTGAACCTCCTTACCCCCAAGAAATGTCTGCTTTAGCAAAAGATATAATTCAGTGTCTTCTAAAGAAAGATCCAAAGAAAAGATTGGGTTGTGGCCCAGGTGGTGCAGATGAAATCAAGCAACATCCTTTTTTCCAGGTGAAACAAAAATGGATTTTCTTTTCTATTGCTCTGGCCACAAATGCATTTATGTTTACCAATTCATCTGCTGAATGTTAAAGCTAGAGCTTTTTGTTTGATGATATCAAAGGGAAAGGATGCGTCTTGGGGAAAAGATGTCAAAGGCATTATTTTCGTATGTTTGCACAGGCTCTCCCGATTGTAAAATACTAGACTTGGAATGTGACAAATTGGTCTGTTATGTTACTGCTTTGCTTATATAATTTTTATGGATGATTTATGATGTATATCTTAAACTAAGGTCAATTTGCTGTCAAAGGTTGTGCTATTTGCATTATGTCGGCGTAGCTAAACAATGATTTTGGCCTTCGTTTATTGTTTTTTCTTATTCTGTTACCAAAATCCTGTCACACAGCTCAAGGTTTCACTCCTAGTAGTTCTGCTAGTGCCACGGCAAAAGTGTGATCTTTAAAGCACTTCTGCCGCCATATTGTGCAAGCAGGGATACATGACCGATTGCACAATTGCATGGCACACTTGCTTGCTGCTGGGCATAATGCCCAGCATATTTATGGTAGTATTTATGTGATGCCGGCATGTACAGTATATGAGTTTGTCCATAGTTTTGAATAGAGATGAGCACGGAGTTCAGCAGTTTGTCCTTTGGATGAACTGGTGTTTGGCAGTTCCCAACACTGCCCCTTCTGGCAGATGCCCACTCAGAGACAGCACCCCGGCTTCCCTCCCTTTCTTCCTTTGGATGTTGCCTCTTGAGTGGGCACCCACTGGAGGAGGTGGGACTGGGAAGCACAAAACACCTATTCTGGTTTTGAAGATTTTTTTAAAAAGAAACAAAGATAGGAATTTATTTTGACTTGCGTTTTAAGAATTCAATTTGTAAAAATATACAGCTGGATAATGTAGTGATCATTCCCTCTCTATGTAAAAACAATGGAAAGGGGTAATTTTTTAGAGGTAGAAGTATTAGTCTGCTTTGACATGTACATTATAATGAAAACAGTAGTGAAGGCTTTTGGGACCTTAAAACCTAACAAATATATTTCTATGTGAGCTTTGTGGATTACAATGCATTAGGGATGAGTGGTTCATTTCGGAAGCAGCATGTTCCGAAACGACCCATGTGAGCCCAGGTGCTGTTTGCAGGTCTCCGAAACGCAAGCAGCCAATCACTAAAGTCCAATCAGGAAGAAGTCTCCTGGCATCATCTGTCCTTCTTGGCACTGGCCAATCAAACAGGGAGGCAGGATGATGCATTTCCTTGCGCAGCTCCTGATTGGGGACAGATGATGCCAGGAGACTTCTTCCTGGTTGGACTTTTGCCCGATACGACTGTGCAGGAAGGTAAATGATGCGCTGCTTGCATTTCGGAGCCTTCCGAACAGTACTGGGGCTCGTGTGAGTCGTTTCGGAACATGCTGCTTCTAAAATGAACCACCCATCCCTATAATGCATTTCTTTACTGGATGAAAAAGGCATCTGTAATCCACAGTGTGTCCACAGAAATACCACTCTTTTAAATGTGCCACAAAACCTTTTCCCATTTTTGTTATATGTGCTAAAACAGATTAATATTGCTAACACTTAGAAAAACCATTCAGGTGTAAAATTTATTTTCAGAATAGAGTCAATTTGAAGTATATGCAGTTTCATCAGTAAGGGTTGCTTCTTCTCTCAGCATACTTTAAGAATTATTTGAATGATAATTCACAATGAGTTTTAAAACTGACCCTTTTAAAAAGAACATACAGTATTTTATGTGCCCACATGTCTGTGAAGACTGATGATGAAGCTACTTGGATGAGTAGCGAAATGTATCCCTCTCACAAGAAAAGAAGTCCAGTTGCCGTGACTCAACTTCCAGCTTATATGTCAATGTACACACATGTACAAACATTTATAATTTGGAATGCAGATGTTCAGTTAAGATGGAGATTGCTAATGTAAAATTTAAATAAGAAATGGGAAATCTTTTTGCAGTGCAGACATAAAATCTTCCTTCTTCCCCATTTAATATTTGACTGAGAATAAAATCCATTACATTTAATGGAACTTAGCTTCCAAGTGGATTTGCATAGGATTGCACTATGAGAATTTCAAGCCTTCCTGATCAATTTTAATTTTATCAATTTTAGTTATTTAAAATATTTTACCCCAACATTTTTCTTGAAAAGGGATGAACGTGGCTTACAACATTGAAAGACAATATTTAAAAGTTGAAAACAATAAGCATACAATGGTGGTTAACCTAATTAAAAGACAATATTTAAAGCTAAGAACAATGAGTAAAGAAGCATCTACCATCATTAAAAGACAGCATTAAAGCTAAAAACATTAAGTATATGAATATTTTTTTAAAATGGTACTCTGAGAAATGGAAAATACAGAAATGGATAATAATACTTTTATTGTCAATGTACAACATGTGCACAATGAAATTGGCTGAGTCTCCCTTGCCCACCCCCACCACCATCCCACCACCATCCCACCACCATCCCACTAGCAACCACTCAGTCTTATTGCACCTTGTGTACTTGACACCGAATGCGCCAGCCCACAGGTCAGTTCTTCTATACTTGTCCTGGGATTATTTCCCATTCAGCAGTCTGACAGCCCGTGGATAAAAACTGTTCTTCAGTCAGTTGGTGCGGCAGGCTATACTATGATATCTTCTGCCTGATGGTAACAAGGTAAAGAGGTGCTGACTGGGGTGTGAGTCATCCTTAAGAATTTTTCCAACCCATGTGGAAAACACACATGGTACTAAAAATCCAGTAAAAGCAATAATGCATAACAATCCATTAAAAATCATACATAGATATTTAGTTATACATTTGTAGTTGAAACATGTACCCTTGGGTTCTTGTTTCACTGTCTCTTAAAACTTAATTTAATGTGTTGGTTTAGAAAATAGATTGGAATGACTTGGCTGCCAAAAGAGTGCCAGCTCCACTTAAACCAGTAATTCGTGATGAATTGGATGTTGGTAACTTTGCGGATGAGTTTACAGAGATGGACCCAACATACTCTCCAGCAACCACTCCACAGGCTGCAGACAAGCTTTTCCAGGTAATTGCCATAGAATTATATGTGAGTAAAGGGGGGAGGGATTATTTAAAAATTAAGTTAAATGTTCTATATTTCACATGTTGATTGCAGTGATATAGTGAATCTTTATTTACGGTTGTTAACCAAATCTGATTGCAGTGATATAGGACTTTGCACATACTAAACCAGAACATTTTGGTATGGATTGAATATACTGTACAGTATGTTGATCTATAAGTTTAGGGTGGGAACCTTAATCTTCTTAGTTGATTATGCTTAATTTGCACAATAATGTCAAAAAGGCAAATGGTGGTTTCAGGTTGGCCTAAAGATTACATAACCATAATTATTAATCTGTTAACAATTTGTGCGAAATGGTCTTGATTTCAAAGTACTGTATTTAAGGATAAAGGTGAGTAAAGAGTCTTGATTAGGTACTTGTGCACAATGATTAAGGGTATGTTCCATCTCCTTCCTCCCCTATTTTCCTAGGAAATAATCTTAGCTTGCAACTCTATCATTCTGGTAGCGAATAAAACGTCTACAAATTGTAGTGAGTAACCTTCAAAAGTGACAAAAAAGAACACTTTATTTCTTCTGCCTGTTCTTTCAGTTTTACAAGTTGGAAAAATAGGAGGGAACATACCAAGCATTCAGAAATTTCTGTGTCCCTCGTGTAGAGCTTTTTAGGGTACAGGATATTATCTTGGCTACTTCCATGTTGGTGCTTTTATGACAAGGGGAGACTGGTGTATCTCAGTAAGACGTGAAAGTTAGAGGCAGTATTGACAGTTAACAGTTGTGGAAAGAAAAACATGGGGCTACTTCAGAGACATTTACAGGATCTAGAAACAAAATCAGAACAGCCTGGTGCAGTTAAAGAAGAATCTGTGAACTGGGTTTAATAGAGGCTTTACCACAAAGACTAGAATGTTTGCTACTTATCCTGTATTTCAACCATATAGTACACATAATCTCTGAAGTAAAACTGCAGTTATTTTAATATCTTTCGTAGTACTTTCATTAAGTTGGCAGGGGGTTGGACTAGATGGCCCTTGAGGTCTCTTCCAACTCTATGATTCTATGAAGTTGTTAAAACTTTTAAAAATATACAAATTCAGATGTTTGATTACAGGTGGGTTTGATTTTTGCTTTTTAAAATATGGCAGATAAGACAATATTAGTAAAGCATCGCAGTGCTATTCTGCTTTGAATTTCATTTGCTGGTTTTTGAGAGATACTTTATCTTGTAGTGGAGTCTTCAATGAGTGATAATTAAACAGAGTACAGTAATATAATATCCAGAGCAGCCTATGTGAGTGGAAGGGCACTTCTTCCTGCAAGCTACCCCCTCTCCCCTTGCTGCAGCAACTATGTACATATTATTTTATCCTGTAGGTTCCCTTGACCGTCGTTTGGAAAGCAGTTTCTTTCTGATGTCACAGTACTCTTGATATAGCACTGCAGCTCTTAGCTCAACAATTGACATCTGTCTTCGGATATAAGACTTCTTGTCAGAAATACATTGATGTCTAAAGAAAATATGTCATCATACTATATAAATATATGGACATGGACTTTGTGTGTGGAATCTTGTGTCCACTGCTGTAGAAGAAAATATCTTCTTTCCATAAGGTTTTGCTGTCAACTTTGAGAGCAATCATCACTTGAATCAACTCCCTAGTTCTAATACTTTTAAAAATAACTAGTCATTGATCTTTAACATGCTATTTTAGGCCCAAACCACCATAATATGTATATACAGTGGTACCTTGTATAAAGGAATTAATTTGTTCCAAATGAAATTGTGTTAAGCAAATTTTCCTTTATACAAATTTCCCATAGGAATGCATTGAAAACAGAGTGATCCCATTCTTATGTTGAACAGATTCGCCCCATAGGCAATTCTGTTAAGCAAATTTCCCCTATCTTCAGAACTTTTTATGTTGTGCAAATTTTATGTTACACAAACCGTTTGTTATACAAGGGTCCACTGTAGTTGTTTCTATGCACAAACCAATCTTATTGGAATTGCAGTGTATTTGTGTATTTTGTATGCCAGCAAAATATTTATGTAAATATTTCCTTAGAAACAGGAAATTCTGATACCAGAAAATTAAATCTGATAATTCAAAGTAATTCCATTGACACTATAGATTATGAAACATTTTGATCAGGTGAAAAATATTTGACATTTGCCCAACCATAATATAAACTTATTTGGTACCTTAACTGTAGGTGTCTTGAGAAGCTAGCCAGTTTGATGTATGAACCTTTGCCATCAGTGAAAAAGCTGTGAGTCAGTTTTTAAAGCCTTTCTCTACAATCTAATTTTAATTTATTTTAAATAATTTTTGGACCAGAATTTTCTTTCAGGTAGGCTTGTTCTACTAGTGGAATAATTTGGAGTTGCATCATTTCCTTGAATGGAATGGTTCTTGCTTCCCCTGTTTTTTTCTATGTTAATTTTTAGTACCTTAATCAATGAAATTATAACAAAATTAGATAAAACTGTCAGCTTCTTGCATGATGGATGTTGCTGTTCTCATTTTTTAGGGATATTCTTTTGTTGCTCCTTCTATCTTATTCAAACGTAATGCAGCCACTGTGGATCCTGTTCAGCTTTTGACAGATGTTGATCGACCTGGTGTTACAAGTATTGCTAGAAGTGCTATGATGAAGGTAATTTTAAGAGGCCATTGAAGTGCTGATGAATATTGTTCCCTGTTTTACAGTGGAATATGAGAGAGACTTGGAAGTATTTTTGGTGTACATGAAACAACTGCATTTTAAACTGCCCAGTAATGAAGATCTGTACAAATTATGAAGACAGCACATTGTATCAATCATTCAGAAATCTGCTTCTGGTTGTAGTCTAGAATGTCCATCTGATTGTATGTTGTTTTTTCATGGTCTCTGTGAATCACTCAAGGGGGTTCTTTCTGTGCCTGCACAAAACTACTTTGGAATTTTCCAGAGGGTAAAAGTCCTTTAGACGTACTCTCTGGACTGTGTGTGGTCTTCTCACCTTGTGGGGAATCCCCAGCTCCTTTTTAGCTGCCACTGAGGAAATGCCTCTTGGAATGCTTTTTAGCCTTCTATGAAAACAACCCCCCCAAAAAATCCTTATTTTCTTTAAATTCGTCTTTTCCCTGCCCTTCATTTTCTTCAAAATCTGTAGAGTTTTGACTGTCCATATGCATCAGAACCAGCATTTTTAGTTAGACTGATAGTTTTCAATTTACAAAATAAATCGTGTAAATAAAATAATTCTTAGGCTGTAATACAATACACTTAACAAGGAGTGAACCCTGTTGCTGGCAATGGTGTTTTTCTTTTTTCTTTTAGTTCCTAACCATCATTAAATACTGTCATTTTTCCTCCACAGGATTCTGCATTTTACCTTCACTATGACATGGATTTGAAAGAAAAGCCACTGGGAGAAGGAAGTTTTTCCATCTGTCGAAAATGCACACACAAAAAAACTACCCAAGAATATGCAGTAAAAATAATTAGTAAAAGGTATAAAAATAGTGATAGATACGTAGTTGTGGCATACTTGGATAGAGTGAAGGATTAGCACTCAGGAGGTCTGGGTTTGGATTCTTGTTCAGCCATGGAAATTCACTGGGGATATGGAACTGTAAAACCACTCCTTAAATATCTCACTTTGAAAGCCCCCTTAAGGGTGCTGTAAGTCAATTTATTTATTTATTTATTTATTTATTTATTTATTTATTTATTTATTTATTTATTTATTTATTTATTTATTTATTGAGCTTATATCCCGCCCATCTTCCCAGAAGGGAACTCTGGGCGGCTTACAATAAAACCCAATAAAACAGACAGAGACAGTAACAAAGAGAACAAAAGGGAGGCATGATCCAAGCAGAGATGGCACGGGCCAAAAAACCCAAAACCTAAATAGAAAGGTCGCCAAACGCCTCCCTGAAAAGGTGAGTCAATTTGGATTTGATGGCACATAACATGAAGACTGAAAATACATTCTTTCCTTGCTACTTGTAAAAACTGAGTAATAAAAGTACAGTTTATTATTTTAAAATTCCTACAATTCCTTTCAATATAAATGCTATGGTACTTTATAGAATTACAACAGCAACAACAAATACAACATGGTAATAAGATCTTAACGCTTAAACACTGGATAAATATTGGAAGGAATAAAATCATCAACATTTAACCATAAAAATATGAGATATATATTTTACTGCTTGGTGCTAAAAGTGAGTCAAGCCTTGGGAAGAATTCCACATGCAGATTGTCACAATTGAGAAGGGACATTTCCTCAATCTTCACCTGTTTCATTTCTGATGGCAAGGTACCCTGAGGGAAGATCTCCAATGGTGATATCAATTATTTTAATTCAGAAGTGTATGTCCTAAAAGAAATGCAGCAATGTATTTTAGTCTTTATCCTGAATATAGAATAGAATAGAATCCTTTTTATTGGCCAAGTGTGATTGGACACACCAAGAAATTGCCTTGCGTAAATATGCTCTCAATATGCATAAGGAGAAATATAAAAGAATGATATATTCAACAGTAGCAACACAATACAACAGGACTGCATAATCCGTCGACCGAGGGTGACTGGTAGCCCACGGGGACGTCAGAAGTTGCCTGCCAGGTCCCTGCCAACTCCCATTTTTTTACTCCTGTTTTCCGCCATCCCATATTTTTTAAAATTTTCCAGCCGCAGTGCTCCTTGCCCAGGGATTGGTGGAGAAGTCACCCGGTGGCAGGGCGGAGGGATCTGTGGGGTGGTGCTGCCTGCCCCCCCCTACGGTGTTGGCTCGGTGGTCTCGGAAGGGTGGCTGCAGCCTCCTGAGGGAGCCACAAGGCCAAAGGGGCTGGGGAAGCGGCGGAGGCTGAGGAAGAGTGGGCAATATGTTCCTACCCCTTCCATGTCTCATCTCTGTTGCTACCGGTCTTGTAAGCTGGTTCGGCGCCAGCAAACAGACTGCAATGATCCCCATCCCACACCCACCCACTGCTTCTTGCCGTCTCTTCCCCTGCCTGCCCACCCGCTGCTCCTAAGTCCGGAGAGCCCAGGCGGTGCGTGCGTGCTTGCGCACACCCCACCGTGTGGTTCCCAAGCCAGTTCTTACTCCAAGGTGATGCGGGTGGCGGGGCTTTTGGGTGCATTTCGTGAGGGAAGAAAACGAAAAGGAAGGAGGTTGGGGGGATGGGCAGCAGCAGAAGCAACTATGCCCTCCTACTCAGGATCACCAGCGAGGCGTGTGTGCACGTGCTTTTGTGGAATTAGCCTGCAGCCAACGTTCTGCGGCTGTAAGTAGACCATGGGCTGTTTCAAGTTGGACAGCCCTGCAATATAGCAACACAATATAACATATTATTTAAAAGATTAATTATTCATCAATCTCATAGCACTTGGGGAAAAGCTATCTTTATATCTAGTTCTAGTATGCAATGCCCTAAAAGGTCATTCTGAGGGTAAAAGTTGAAATAGTTTATGTCTAGTATGTTGGGGTCTGTAGATATCTTCACCACCCTCTTTTTAACTGGTGCGATGTACAATTCCACAATGGACGGCAAGTTAGTAGCAATAATTTTTCCTGCTGTTCTAGTTATTGAAGTCTGTGTCTGTCTTGTTTAGTTGCAAAACTGAACTAGACAGTTAAAGAAGAACAGATGATAGACTCAATAACTCCTCTGCAAAATTAAATCAACAGTTCTTTAGGAAATTTAAACTTCCTAAGTTGGTGCAAAAAAATTCTTTATTGTGTTTTCTTAATGATACTCCTGATATTAGGTGATGTATATGGAGTTTTTTAAAAAAATGATGCTGCTTTGTTGAACCAATTTCTTTATTCATATTACAGTGAAATGAATGAATAAAAATACAATGGATTATAACACTTGCAGTTCAGCAATTCTCTTGTTAAATTATTAAGCACTGTTTTTTTAATTTCTAGACTGGAAGCTAATACTCAGAGGGAAATAACAGCTTTAAAACTCTGTGAAGGACATCCCAATGTTGTGAAGCTACATGAAGTTTATCATGATCAGGTATTAAACACAGTATATCTTGTAAAAATGTTTTTCTTACAGAATGAGTAAGCATATCCTACATATTAAATGCATTTTAGATCCACTGGCCAAAATCCTGTAAAGTTCTATTTCCAGGCCACGGTTGAGTCCTGTGATAAATGCTCAATCTATAACTACACAATCCAGGTTTTTCCTGGATTGTGCATTTATCATAGGACCTGACCACACGGCCTGGGAACAGAGGTTTATAGGAATCCCATACACACTGATCAGTATCTACTATTTGACTCCTGCCATCCATTACAACACAAATTAGGAATCATCAGGATTATAAATCACAGAGCAGAGAACATCCCCAACTCCAAAGAAGCCAAGAAGAAGGAAGACGGGTGTCTGAAGACAGCACTTAAGGCCTGTGGATATCCAAAGTAGCCTTCAACAAATCAGTGGCCCGACCCAGAAGAAAAATGGATCAGTCTGACGCCCAGAGGCGATGGAAGAAGCTGGTCATTCCTTACATGCTGGAGTGTCTGAAAAGCTTAAAAGGATTTTTGGCAAACACCACATCCCCATTTACTTCAAACCCACAAACACACTAAAGCAGAGGCTCATCCACCCGAAAGACCGGACACCAAAGCACAAGAGAAGCAATGTAATATATTCAGTCCAATGCAGTGAGGAATGTGCAAAGCTCTATGTTGGAGGAACCAAACAGCCATTAAACAGGAGGATGGCTGAGCACAGGAGAAGCAACAGCTCGAGACCAGAATCAGCAGTGTACCTTCACTTGAAGGACAGAGGACACATTCAAAGATGAAGACGTACACATATTAGACAGAAAAAAGGGTGTTTGGGAGGGGGATCAGGGAAGCCATTCATGTGTGTATTGAAAATCTCTTTCTCAACACAGGTGGAGGACTTAGGCACAATTTGTCTGCCTCTTATCATGTTTCCCTTTCATTGATCCCCAAATAAATCAGATCCCCCAGATAAATCAGATTCCCAGATAAATTAGAAGCAATGTATTTTCGAAGGCTTTCATGGCCTGGATCTGATAGCTGTTTTGTGTTTTTTGGGCTGTTTTGCCTTGTTATGGAAATTTTTCTTCCTGACGTTTTGCCTAGTTCCCTGAGCTCCTTACCCTGTAAAGATGCCTTGCAAAAATATCAGGAAAAAAAACTTGCAGAACATTGCCAAACAGCCCAAAAAACTCCCAACAGCTATACAAATCATAAGCACTTCATACCTCCACTACCAAGGCCATAGCTAACAACCCATACTTAATGAGTGTTGGGAAGGGCCGTGTAGACACACCTCAGGCCATTGTACATCTTATGAACTTACGCAGATAAGCACGTAATGAGCTTATTTGGGCCACTGTGCACCTAACAAGCCTATTCAGATCAGGGTGGCATGAAACCAAGGTGAAGTATACATTGGTGGCCTTGCAGCAACTTTCCTAGCATACATGACTACATAGACTTTGTGTTTATAACCACTTATAACTTTGTGTTTATATCTCTTCTTGTGCAATTACATTGACACTACGTTATCAATTGTTAGTTCCCATCCCTCATAACTTTTAGATGGTCTACCGTACATGATTACATGGAATTTATACTATTTTCTTAACTGCTTGCTTTTTCTTTTAGCTTTAATGTTGCCTTCTAATGCTGTAAGATACCCCTCAATTCCTTGTTCTTAAACTTGAATATGTTTTAATTGCACTGGACTGTATGTTGTCTCTCATTATTGTCAGCTCCCTTGGGTCCTTTTCCAAGGTGAAAGGCGGGGTAAAAATGAATGAATGAATGAATGAATGAATGAATGAATGAATGAATGAATGAATAGTGGAACATTTTGATCCCACAAGAAAAGAAGTTCTGTTGGCATAACTCAACTTCTGGATAACCTCACCTGGATGACTGAGAATCTTCACAGACAAAGGATCTTTGGAATGTATCCACCCCATGCTTGATGATGTACATTTACTTACTTACTTACTTACTTACTTACTTACTTACTTACTTACACATTTCTATACCACCCGTCTTCCCAAAGGAACTCCGGCCGATTAACAACATAAGGGATAAAAAACAAAATCAGACGCATAAAAACAAAAAACAAATATAATAGTAGATACTTGGCAAGATGGTGTAAGAAAAAAAATTACTGCTCTGGTCTTGCCTCCAACGTGACTACTGGCATAACTACTTCAGAATTGCTTGGATAATTCCATCACTGAATGCAGAGATAAAGCAGAACCTACCCTTAAGAGAAGAGCACCCAGAAGAATGGCTTATGTAAAAAAATAAAAAGACAGGAATTTGCAGGCAACAGTTTTTACATACTTTAAAGATAAGAGAGGCATGATTATTTAGGAGAAAAGGTGCTGCATTTGTCAATGCTAGTTTTTTTTCTTTCCCACTTTATGGAGATCTTAAAAAGATAATTGTATATTTTTGAAGTATATATGCATGATGTTATATCTGGTTAATTATTTTCTTCCTCTTTATTTTAAAATACATTTTATTAAAAAAATATGTTCATACCAGTTTATTTTTTCTAGCTCCACACATTTCTAGTAATGGAACTATTAAAAGGGGGAGAATTACTTGAACGCATCCAGAAAAAGAAGCACTTCAGTGAAACGGAAGCTAGTTATATTATGCGCAGACTTGTTTCCGCGGTGAGCCATATGCATGATGTTGGCGTAGTCCACCGAGACTTAAAACCTGAGGTATGGTCTCAGGAAATGAACAGGAGGACCTATGAACAGTGACACCAACTCAAATCTTCCTTTCTGTCCTTTGCCACCCCTATAATTTTCCCATTGTTATGGTTTTGTGTGTTATGTTGATATATACTAAGAACAAAACAAAACAAATTCTTAATGAACTAACAACAGAAGGGAAAAGGGGGTGAGCTTATTAGTTTATTGAGTTTATTAGTGGCCTATAAAGGTATCTCCTGTAACCTATTTAACAATAGAAGGATGAAACAAAACTACTGTATTAATAAAAACTCCTGAGATACTGTCTTTAAAATCTACCCAATGAATAGACTCCAGTGTTTGTAGTACAGTTAACCAAGGTTGGTGATCAGCGGGGGGTGGGGTGGGGTGGCGAGGGGTGGGAATTATAAATAAAAGTTAACAGCTGCTGATGCCTGCCACCCTCCTCCTCAGTGCCACTGCCGCCACGGGCCAGCCAGGCACTCTCTGGAGTGGAAAGGTGGGGACTTTGAATTTCCTGCTCAGGACCTGGGTGGCGGATCAGAAGTCTGAGTGGGAAGTTCAAAACTTCCGATATGCCGCCTGGGACCTGACCTGGAAGTTCAAAGGCCGGTTGGCCAGGCGGGTGAGTCCCCACCCTACCCCTCTGGAGGGTACCTGGCTGGCCTGCCACAGCGGTGAGGAGGAAGAGGGCCGTGGACATCGGAGTCGTAAGTTTTATTTTTAGTTTTCTCTCCTTGTTGTTGTTGTTGCTGCTGCTGCTGCTGCTGCAGCAATCACGAAATAAAGTTTTTTTCTTTCTTTTTCTCCTTGCTGCAAGGAGAAAAACAAGGAGAAAGGGAAAAATTATTCCCTCCTTGCCATTTGGGGGGGGGTGTCGGGGGTAGAAGTTTCACCCCGGCACCCCTTCTGCCACTGTTATCCTTAGATAAATGTGTTTGCTCTTATCCACAGATTTCACTGTCTGCGGGGCATCCCCTGTGGATACGGCAGTCGTACTGTATTAATGTTCGTAATATTAACATTTTATATTGTATTAAAGCAGTATATTCTTCCCATTAGGATGTTTATAAATTGTAATTCATGAACTGAAATGAACATTCAGCGGTTGAAATCCTCTTGCACAGTTCCACATATTGCATAGAATCATAGAGTTGGAAGAGACCTCAAGAGCCATCCAGTCCAACCCCCTGCCATGCAGGAGCCCCCATCACAGTACCCCAAACAGATGGCCATCCAGACTCTGCTTAAAAACCTCCAAAGAAGGAGACTCCACCACCATCTGTACAGCATTTCCCATTGCCAAACAGCTCTAACCGTCATGAAGTTCTTCTCAATGTTCAAATGGAATCTCTATTCCTATAGTTTGAAACCATTGCCCTGTGTCCTAGTCTGTGAAGCAATAGCAAACCAGCAATATCAGACTGCTTCAGACTAAAGACTTTCTTTGGTGATTTCAGGGAGCCTGAAGCTGCCAAGGAAGCCTTTAATCAGTACTGATTTGCCACTTAGAGTGCTTTGTAAATTGCCATCGGACCATGTGAATATTTGGATCTCTCAAGATTTGTTTAGGTCAGGGGTCTGCAACCTTTAAGACATAAAGAGCCACTTGGACCCGTTTCCGACGGAAAAAAAACACTGGGAGCCGCAAAACCATTGCGACATTTAAAACAAATATATACAACCACCGCCACCATTCTCGCTGTTCTGCTTCAGCAACCGGGCGCCGGCACAGCCGCCGTTCGAGGCTCCGTGAGGCGATGACCCGCACTCCGGGCCTACCAGCGCTGCCACCGCCGCCGCCACAGTCCCGCAGCCAGAGGCGAGAGAGCGGCGCCCACCTCAGCGGTTGAAAGGAGAGCCTGCGACCCCGCGGCTGGTCCCTTTTTTTGGAAGCGGGCGAGCGGCGACCTCTCTCCACACACACACACACACACACACACTTCTTGCAGCCGTGGTGTGTGTGCGTGTGTGGGCAAAGTTTGGCTTGTGAAGGAGACGGAGGGAAGGGATGCTGAGGCTAAAAGAAGCGGGAGGGCGAGTGGCGCGCCGGGCCACCGTGGATCTCCCCGGTCCGCTCCTCCATTCCGCTTTCAGACCCCCTTTTTGTCCGTCCAGGCCGCCGCCGCCACCACCACCACCACCACCACGAACCCACCGGCTGCTTGGGCCTGGCCGCCGCCGCCTCCCCTCGCCCTTTTCCCGGGTGGGCGCGGCCATTGTGGCCGCTTCCCCCTCGCCGCCAGCGCCTCCGCCTCCTCCACTGCCGGCGGTTGGGCTGGTGGCGGGAGGAGGGGGAGGAGGGGGAGGAGGAGGATTACCAACAGATGTGGCTTGCTGCTGCTGCTGCTGCTGCTACTGAGCAGCCCCTGACCCCCGTGGCGGGAGGAGACCCCGGCGGCCACCGATGCCACCCCCACCACCCCTCCAATGCCGCCACCGCCGCCGCCATCCTGGCCCTGGCCAGCCCGGGAGCCTTTGCCACGGCCGAGGCAACCCTGTCCTCCTCCTCCTCCTCCAGCCCAGGCTGGCGCACCCTCAGAAAAGCTCCCCCGCCTCCTAAAACAAGGCTCCCAGTTTTGCTGCGCGGAAGCGAGAGGAGGAGGAGGAGGAGAGGAAAAGACACACAGAGAGAGAGAGAGATGAAGGGAGAAAGACCGTGACGGCCGCCGCTCTTCCAGAGCAGCCAACACAGCAGAGCAGAGCTTGACGCGGCAAGGCTTCCCCTGCGCCCCAAGACCCCACACGCCTCCCCCGCCTCCCTCACCAGCAGCAGCGGTGGCAGCGGCTGCACAGCCACCATTCTTTCTCCTCCTCCTCCCCCCCCAGTTCGGACGAGACCGCCTGAAGCCTCTGACGAAAAGAAGGAAAGGCGGGAGCGGGCGGCGGCGGTGGTGGTGGTGGTGGTGGATTTCCCTCTGGAATGGAAATGGAAACAACCGCTCAAGCCCTGACGGTCCAGCGCACTGGCCATCTCCAGACGCTCTCTCTCTCTTCTAAAGCATGTTATTTTGCACGTGCCCGCCCTTTCTGACAGTCACCTCCTGGAGCCGCGGCAAAGGTTCCAAAGAGCCGCATGCGGCTCCGGAGCCGCAGGTTGCAGACCCCCGGTTTAGGTCCTTCTAAATTTTACTTGCAGTTCTTTCCATCAGCCTAAGCTTACTGCCCATGTATACTTTCCCAACCTACTTTAGGAACTTTTCCAAATATATGATTAGTTTTAGGTATGAGATTGTTAAAAAGGAAGATCACTGGTAGGCATGACCTGTTTCCACTGATGGCAGCCTTCTAACCACTGGATTCTACCTGTTGGGATTTTCTTCTTTGTGGTCTCCGTGAAGCCACACAAATGGGTGCTTGAGCACACATTTGAGTTGAACCGGAAATGCTTCCCAAGCAAGAAAAAAAAGAGCACATATCCGTTAGTCCTGGCTCTCCTGCTGCGCATGCTCCTGCCAGTTCCCGCCAAGATCTTCACTTCCCTCTAACCACTGTTGCAGTTGGTCGGGAATTGCTTCCCTCTGTTAGTCCGTGGATATAGAGATAAAAAGAAAGAGAGAGCGGGGGAGGGAGGGAGGGAGAGAGAGAGAGAGAAATTATTCTCTCAGTTTTCTATTGTTAAAATCCCAGTTTTTCCCCTTTTTTGTGTTTTCTCTTTTGTTTTTCTCTTTTATAGCCCAGTGAGCCCCTTTCAAAAAGTGTGTTCGCTTGGGGGGGGAATACCCCTCACAGATGGACACTCTCACTGCTTATATTGTCTGGGAGACACACATTCCACCACTTCATGCTCCCATTGCCAGAAGTTTAGTTTCCAGGCTCTCAAAAATCGGAGGTATCGCCTGAATCCCTACCTCTTGGAGAAGTCTCTTTCGCCTAGAGCTTAAATGAACCCGGAAACTTCTTAGCCGGGTCAACTGCAGACCGAGTACTTGTCTAAATCCAAGACGACAAAAACCAACCAAAGATCAGTTTCGTCAGATGCCCTGGTTTCGACAAAGCCCAAGAAGACCACACATTCAAAACCACCATCTCGACACTCCTCGCTGGATCTGGCTCAGTGTTCGGCACCAAGTGTTACTCTATCTCTTAACCAACTGAGTCCCTCTTCCCTGGTTTCAGTTTATTCATCGGATTCAGCCTTGGTTCCCTTCAAGCCACACGCTGAAGAGCTTCAGTCGCTCTTCTCTAACTTACCTTTGGTGTAAAAGGGCAGCTATTGGGATGGATCGCTAGACAGATTGATGGGGACCGTTCCACCCACCCCACCCCACCCGACACCAACATTCCACCCGTCTTCCCCGGTTCACCTTGGGATCTTTCCATCCATCATTTCAATGGCCAAGGAATCCTTTCGGAAGGTCCCTTCCTCTTCTAAATCCCACAGAATTGAGAACTTCTACTGGGTCTTCGATGATGAGGCTTCTTTCCTACTCAAACATCCTCCTCCCAACTCGGTGGTCATCTCAGCCTCTCAGTTATCAAAATCTAGAGAAGTACCTATCCCACCTCCAAGAAGGGTAGGAAAATCGATTCAATGGCATGCCAGCTCTATTCAGCCGTATCTCTCTCATTTAAGATCTCTAACTATTAGGTGGCCATGGGGGCACACCAAAGAGCTCTTCTAACAAAGCTACAACCCTATTGGAGGTCATTCGTGATGCTGCAAAATCCACAGCCACAGCAGCATTGGAGGAGGCCATGGCTGTCGCTACCCAACATATGCAGTCTGGAAGACGCGCCTCCGACTCGGCTACAGATTGCTTAGGCTTTGCAGTGGCCTTCAGGAGGCACATCTGGCTCTGTTCTATAGACCTGGCTGGCGACAAGAAGTCGAAAATTGAGAGCCTCCTTTTGAGGGACAGGACCATTTTCACGCAAAGTCTGATAAGGTTATGAACAACCTCCAGAAAAGCCAGCTAAGAGATTGAATCTCTTTCCCCCAAAACAACAGCAGCCTTTTCATACCCACTGGAGGAGACTGTTCAACCAGTCCTAGAACAGGCAGCAGCCCAGAGAGTCCATCTTTCCACCCCTCCCTTCAGCCTCCCCCCCATGCTACAAAGTGGAAGCAATCTTAGCCTTCATTCTGTCCATCCAACCACCATCAGGACAGAAGATCCACATGGAATTTATGACACTACTTGTTTGGCCCCGTACCTATCTGTCTGAGAATCCATCACATCCGACTGGTGGGTCCTTTTCATCAGGTTTTGAACCTTTTCCCCATGTTTTTAACCTTTTGTGTGAACCATCCAGAGTTCCCTTTGGGAAATGGGAGCGGTATATAAATGCAAAAATAAATCAATCAATAATAAATCGCCTCAGGCTACCGCCTGGAATTTCACTCATCTCCACCAACTGGTCATCTGGTTTCCATCCCTCCTCCTTCAGCCCTGCAGGAGGAAACAGACGCATTACTTCAAAAGGAGCAATCCGTTTGGTACCCACCAGGGAACTGAGGATCTTGGTGGGAACTGGTGGGAGCATGCGCAGCAGTGGACTAACAGATATGTGCTTTTTTTCTTGCTTGGGAAGCATTTCCAGATCAACTCGAGCACCCATTTGTGTGGCTTCACGGAGGACCACTCAAAGAACCATGTTTACAGGTAGGTAACCTGTTCATCTTAGAGATAAGACTTATGCTGAGTTAATCCATGTTACATTGGAAGAAAACAAAAACAATATGGTACCTTTGTTGTTGCTACCCATAATTCTTCTTCAGGGTCTCTGAATTATATATGTGAGCATTACTCTGAATCTCATATGTGAGTGTGTAAAACCTCACCCAAACCTCATTGATTCAATTTTGATTCTGCTGTTAAATCTTTTTTTTTTAAACTGGGTTCTGGTCATTTCTGTCTAGTTCTTAAATGCACTAGGACATTCCATCTAGAGTAAATCCATGGAATTAGTTGAATATAAATATTTACATAAAACCCAGTGAGTCATTGGGTCAGTTGTAGTGTGATGACCAAGTGGATTCATAGCTTGACTTTCATAGATATTTGATCTAAATGACCTGAATTGTTCCTAAGAGGATTTTGAGAAGTCTAGCAATTCTGTTTTTAAGCTTGCTTCTTGCCACTAAACTGTGTTTGCTTTTTGCTTAGTTCTTGATGATGAAACCTTAACACTATAAGGAATATAAGACACTAATGTATTTTAAGAAATGATTTCCTCTGTACATAAGACATTAACGCTAAAGTAAACAGCATGTATATACATACAAATTTCAGTGTATTGATTGTTCTAACTGGAATTTTAAATTGAAGGCACCATTTAAATCTAATGTTAAGATTGATTTATTTTTATTCAGAACTTACTGTTCACAGATGAAAGTGATAATTCAGAAATAAAAATAATAGATTTTGGATTTGCTCGATTGAAACCACCTGATGATCAACCTCTTAAGACTCCATGTTTTACTCTTCATTATGCTGCTCCAGAGCTTTTAAATCATAATGGTTATGATGAATCCTGTGATCTGTGGAGTTTGGGAGTCATTTTGGTAAGCTTAAAGCTTATTATTCTACAGTTAACTAAGTATTTTGTCAAATTGAATAGTTATCTGCATCTAGATTAAAAGATGAGCACTGTTAAGAAAAATAGAGGCACCACAAATATAATATTGTCCAAGCCTTAAATACAGTTGGGAGATCATGAGTGGGCCCTGGCATCACACCAGTTTTCATCACAGCTCTGCTTACTATGAATCTGGGAATCAATTTCAAATTGTAGGTAATCAAGAAATTCCTGCCATGCTTCTGGGTGGGGATTGCATAGCATATACAGCCATAAACTAACATGTACCTCTTAGGAATCAACAGAAAAATTACACCAGTGTAAGGCCATCTGCTTAAATTTGAATAGCAAATTGCAGCAACTTAAAATGTCAGCATAGGCATTTTCTGTGGTGATGGCTTTAGCCTGGATGCCTTCAAAAGGGGATTGGACAGATTCCTGGAGGAAAAGTCCATCACAGGTTACACACCATGATGGAGATGTGTAATCTCCGGGCTTAAAACCAGGGTACTTCAAGGGCCAGATGCAGGGGAGTGGTATCAGGAGACAGATATCTAGTCTCATGCACTCCCAGACGTATCTGGTGGGGCCACTGTGAGATGCAGGAAGCTGGACTAGATGGGCCTTTGGCCTGATCCAGCATGGCTCTTCTTATGTTCTTATGGATCACATGACTGGTATGGAACAGCAGATGCCTAAACTCAGCAGCAATTCACCTCTAAGATTTACATCAGTGGGCTTAAATTGATAGGCATGGGTAATAGGATTTGTCTTATTTTGTAATCCCTTCTTTAACATAATTATCCTGGTGAGGAAAAGGATGGAGGAAGCAGTGCAAAAAATATGAGAGGCTGGTAGACATTTTAACAACTCCCTGTTTGACAATATACTTTTACTTCTGAGTCTTCTACCATTCTCTTTCAGTGGATGATTCCAGTTAATAACATTATGAGAGAAGGAGAAAAGTTTCACTGGTACCTAGTATGGTGGATTGCAGTGCTACCCAACCTTGGGTCCTCAGACATTTTTGGACTGCAGCTCACAGATTTCCTTGCCAGCATAGCTAGTGGTGGAGGTTTCTGGGAGTTGCATTCCAAGAACATCTGTGAACCCAAGGTTAGAACCCAACCTGTATTGGATAGAGTGACAGACTAGGACTCGGGAGACCCAGGTTCAGATTGCTGCTCAGCCATGGATATTCATGGGGGTCATATTGGAACTCTTGTTAATACTGGTAATACTATATCTCTTACCGTACCTTGAGAGCCCTATTAGGGTTTGAAAGACTTATAAGTAAGTTGGTTTTGGCCTGATGGCTCATCACACACACACATACAGGCACACTTTTTGCACATAACGTTATATTTCTCCATTACGAGTCCCTCTATTTGTCTTTCTTGTAAGTCATTGTTGTAGCTTCAACATTGTTGTACTGTAACAAGACTTGCTTCAGCCCCTTGATCATTTCGCTTTCCCCTTTTACAACCTTCCCTACTTAACAGTATTCATCTTCAGTTATGATGAACAGAATTATGCATAGTATTATTCATTTCTTTGTGACTGTGTTGCTGGCAGTTTTATTTTGAATTCCTTTTCTGCTTATGCCCAAAATATAATAGGCCTTTCTGGTGTCAGATCCCTTGTTCCTCCTTCCCTCGCTTTTTGATGTAGATAATACTTGCCTACCTCTTGCTTATTATCTAAGAATGCTCAGAGATGATAGATGCATCTACAGGTGCAAATGTGTAAAATTTTATCGCCTTTTCCTTATGTAATTTAGTGAGCCACACATAAATTGCTACTGGCATTTTTTACACTAAATGTATGTGGTGTATGTATGCATTTATATAGATGTTATTTATTTTTTTATTTTTACACCAGTTTTCTCCTTGAGGTGGCCCAAGTTAGTTTATAGTGTTAAAAACAAACAGTATAAAAATGGGGAGGGGAGGTAAAAATAAAACAAAACCAGCAGATAAAAATGTTTTTATTTAATATTTCCCCCCTGAATAGTATACAATGCTCTCAGGACAAGTACCCTTCCAGTCTCAAGATAAGAATCTAACATGCACAAATGCACTGGAAATTATGAAGAATATTAAGCAAGGGGAATTTTCTTTCGAAGGAGATGCTTGGAGGAACGTTTCACAAGAAGCCAAAGATTTGATACGAGGTATGTATTAACAAATAACTTCTTTATTATTTTATTAGTAACTCCAGTTGATGTTACTAATTTGATTCTTGGAGTTTCAAAATTAAAACATTAAAAAAACACCCATATATACCATAGATTGTAGGTCCTGAAGGTAATTTTAGTGTACTGCATTTTAATGTTTTTAATTGTTTTAATTGTTCATTTTAATTTTTGTAAGCCGCTTAGAGACCTTTGGGTAGTGGGCGGCATATAAACTAACTTAACTAATTAACTAAACAAACAAATAAACAAACAACTTGGATGAGTCTGTGAGAGACTTTGAAGACAATTAAAAAAAACACCTCTGTAGTACAGTCACCCCCCGCCAATCGCGGGGGTTAAGGAACCACCCCAACTGCCATGCATGAAAATCCGCAATATGCAGAAGCGGGTGGGGTGGGGGTGGGGGGAGATGGTGCACCTGTCCGTGGCTTCTCGGAGGAGCGCAGGGGGTGGCGCGGAGCGACCTGATCGCCACCCCCCCGCGGCTCCGAGGCTTCCCGCGATGTAGTGGGACCGCAGTACCTGAACCGTGAAATGGCGGGGCGTGACTGCACACATATTTCTAGATTGTCATACTAGTATATCTAGCATAATTTCCTGGATAATATAAAATGATTCTGTGCATCTTTTCTGAATTCACAGTAAATGTTTACAGTTTACTTATTGTAGCGCTTCTGGGCAAATAAATGTCAGTTCAACTTTTTTTCAAGGTTTATTTGAAAAAACATGATCAATGTTATCACTGTACAATCCTTAATCATATTAACACGTTTTTACATTTTTATTCTAATAATGTTAAATAACAACTTCTTGACAAAGATGAATAATGGTTCATTGATTTAAGAATGTCTTATAAATTCCTATTAGGACTTCTTACAGTGGATCCAAGTAAGAGAATAAAGATGAATAGTTTGAGATACAATGAATGGCTTCAGGATGGTAGCCAGCTGTCATCCAATCCATTAATGACTCCAGACAATTTAGGATCTTCAGGAACTGCTGTACATAATTATGTCAAAGCAACATTTAATGTAAGCTCAACATGAAACCATGTGCTTCCTTCATCAAATTATTATTTTAATTATAGAGTAATTTGCATTTTAGGTACATACTTGTTCAAAATTATTTAATATGTTATGTCATGTTTAGAGTATTTCACCTTGGTTCCTTACATGAGGTACCTCTGTCTTCCTTTACAATTGCACTGCATTGAATATTTAACTTTCTGTTGAAAGTTTAGTTTGTTTTGAGGGGGAATAGGAAGAGGGTGCCAGAAATGGAAGATTTTCATTGGATGCCATCTACTACTGCCTCTGTTATGGACAGAACTCTTGTTATACCACACCCCTACTTTCTACCAGAAGAGGCTGTCTTTGCTTAGGACAATTCTTTCCCATTACAAATTTTCACTTGCTCTGTTGACCCTTGCTAGGGTTGTCTTTTGGTCAGTCCATTGTGAAGGATGCTATGTGAGAAATGACTTCCTTCCATCATTCCCTCTGATTTTCATCCCTGCTGCATGTGGTTCTTCTCTATGTATATGGGCATGCCAGAACTTCCCCACTTGTTGGTTCCATTACAACCATAACATAAATGGTTGCAGTGGGTGTGCAGGGGTGGGAAAGCCCGACATGGAGTAGGGTGGAAGTGTGTGTGTGTGTGTGTGTGTGTGTGTGTGTGTGTGTGTGTGTGTGTGTGTGTTGAGATCCACTGCTCTAAGGCATAGATCCACTGCAAGGCATACACACTTGCATATGCCTTAGAGCAGTGGATCTCAACCTTCCTAATGCTGGGTCCTTTTAATAAAGTTCCTCATGTTGTGGTGACCCCCACCTATAAAATTATTTTCTTTGTTATTTCATAACTGTAATTTTGCTACTGTTATGAATCGTAATGTAAATACAGTATCTGATATGCAGGAGGTATTTTCATTGTAACAAATTGAACATGATTAAAGCATAGTGATTAATCACAAAAACACTATGTTTATGGGGGTGGGGGGAGGGCAAGCAGAGACAAAACATCTAAGAAAATAATATAAAACAAAGATATCCTATGGCTATCCTCTGTTCTTCAGCCGAGTTAAACTATTGCCTTTTGTTGAAAATGTAACCACGTGTTACTCTGTAAAATACATTTGTAATTGTTTGCTTTGCCATTGTTCAGGGAAAATATTTTAATGCTTTTATTATTTCTAAACGGCAACAAGAACTGAATCTGTTTTGAATGTACAAAATTCTGCTTGACTTTTAAAATAGGCCTTTAACAAGTACAAAAGAGAAGGATTTTGCCTGCAGAACGTTGACAAGGCACCTCTTGCGAAAAGAAGGAAGATGAAAAAGACAAGCACAAGTACAGAAACTCGCAGCAGTTCCAGTGAAAGTTCTCATTCTTCCTCCTCTCATTCCCACGGTAAAAGTACCCCTACAAAGACCCTACAGCCTGCAAATCCCACGGACAGCAATAATCCTGAGAGCATCTTCCAGTTCTCTGACTGAGAAATCAGAGATGTCCTTTGCTTAAGCCTTAAATGGCTATAAACCTACTAAGAAGTGTGCTCCTTTGAACACAAACTTGTGTGTCACCTTTAAAAAAATAACTCTGATATCATTCCTACTTCACAACAGTAGGTGGTAAATATTGTGCTGGTAGAAGTCAGAATCAAGGTTCAAAAAAGGCTGTTTTGAGTTTTATACATTGCTGGTAAGCTACCCCAAAAGCTTGCTTTAAACTCTTACTTAAATGCTGTATTCCAATGAGGGAACCCTGCATATGTAAAGAGTGATTTGCCACAGACAACTTATTTTATCCTTTCCTACTTGAATATTGGATATTGTTGTGGCTGTTTTGGTTTTGGGTGCTGTATTGCACCCAACAAAAGCCCTCCAAGGTTTCTTAGCCTGTAGGTTCTTCTCTTTTCTGCTCTTCTTTTTCCATTGATTATTACTGTGAATGATGAGCTTCATAAGATTTCAGAACTCTTTTACTGACAGTTAGAGCCTTGGGTGCGCTTTTGGGATCTTCTGCACATTTGAATGATAACCAGGGTTGAAACCCAGTGGGAAGAAAGAAAAAGATCTGCATCCCTATATGCAGAGGCTTTTTCCCCCTTGAGGAGGAAACTTGTATAAGGAATAACCAAGTCACATCCATACTGTATGTGTTCTTCACTGTGTGCAATGGATGCACAAGCACTTGCATAATTCATATGCAACAATTCAGTTAGAGCAAGGGCTTGGTAACTGATATGAAGAACCGCATACTTTCTTCTAGTCTAACTATTGGCTAGTTTCTTCTTTTCCTAATTTGGAAGAATATCTGGGATTTTGAATAGCTTCAAAAATTGATTTGCTTGCCATTTCTCAAGCAGGCACTATTCAAAACAAAAGTAAAAGTTTTTTTTTAAAAAAATACCCACTCAAATATTTATATTTATTTTCTATGTTTATGACTAGTTTTTAAACTTAAAAATTCTTTTAAGTGAAAATTCTGTATTATTGTTATTGTGTTGGTCTAAAAATTAAGTGTGATATGTAATCAATTTGACGATTTGCTCTCTAGCTGTAGCATAATATTCAAAGGATTTTATTTCACATAAAGCAACTGCATGGTTTAGTATACCTGTAATTGCATTTCAAAAGTAATGGGGCAATGCAACGGGTGCTTCTTGGAGATGCTTTGCCGCCTGCTTTAGCAATTCCAGTAAGAATTCATGAACTTTGATTGCATATTCAGCTGTGTAATACTAAGATTATGATTCCTTGTCTTTATTTCCATATCTATATGCAATACTTTTCAGATTTTGCCCCTTTTCATGCTGGGGTATGTTCTGACTTTAAACCACATGCACTGGGAGAACTAAAGGGATATTTTATCAAACACTGTGCTTCACATCTATACACTGTGTTTTAATACAAGACACTTCTTCCTGCAGTCATAAAATATTTGGAACCATAAATGTGACTTTTAACGATGCACTTAACTGGTAATATCGTACATTGTGAAGCATTAATTGTCAGTGCAGTTTATCTGCTCTGGTCTCGCAAAAAAAAATGGTTGAGAGGTCCTATTAATTCATTAGGGCAGTATGTATAAAATTAAGCTTGTATGTAGATGTTTGCATGCTTAGAGTTCACCATGAAGTTTTAAAAAACAATTTGCTGCATTGTAGAGTAAACAAAATCTAAATCCTATGCAAATATATGTGTGTATGTGTGTGTGTATGCATATAGGAATTGTTTTTCTATAAATGGCCTGTTTACATAATTGCATCTTATATCAGTGTTTTGGAAAACCTAATGTGGAGCTGTCTAATAGAAACTAAAGGAACAAAGAGCATGTGTTTACGTCTCGCTGTAGTATAATTGACAGCATTTTCAGCAGGAATGTGGTAAAAAGTGATCCAAAAATAGTTTATGTGTGGCTTACTGAGTCCTTGTTAGCATTTGCGTCACCCAGTTTAACTTCAGGGGGAAATGTACTTCTAGCCCTTATTGTATGTAAGATTGAAGATTTAGTAACAGGAGCTCAGAGGCTTGTAATCAAACACCACATATGCAATGTGATCTTATGCACGTTTACTCAGAAGTAAGATACTAGGTGGTAAATGCAAGTGCATAGGATCTTAACCTTACTTTTTCAACTCTCAAGTTACTAAAAGTACAGTATTTTTCAGGCATAAGACTATATTTTTCTCTAAAACTGCTAGACTAAAAATTGATTGTCATCTTATACACGGAAGTAAGCCAATGAGAGAACCGTGTAGTTGTGAAACTAATTTTGGGTTGGAAAAGTTGGGCTCGTCTTATATGTGGGAGTGTCTTATAGACAGAAAAATATGGTAACTTAATAATTTGAAATTTTAACTTGAGCTTTTTGATATTTGGGATTGTTAATTCAAGATACATGCAGCACAGAATTCACACATTGTGTCTACCAGATGTGCCTTGGCTACCACACTGTGTTTAATTTAGCTTTGTAGTCCATTTAAGTGTGGTCAAGAGAGACAGTTGCTCTTTTTCTTTAAGGCCATTCAGTTGGAAAATTTCCAATCCATTTTCAGTGTGACTCTGATTCTAAGAATCTGTACACCTTTAAAGCTGAGACTTTTAGAAAGGAGGATTACTTGAGATTGAATTCCTATGAACACAATTTGAGAATAAATTCCTTTGTACTTGGTGGGATTTCTTTCTCAGTCAATATGCCTAGGATTATGCTCCTAACAGAATGTTTTGACATGGGTTGCAACACAAGTTCTAAGCTGATTGAAAAAGTGATAATTGTTTCTGTTTGTATTACTTTGATCTTTATAATTGACAATTCCATATGATGATAGCACTAAGAACTCAAGGCATCTAATACTAAAATTAAATACCAGCATTCAGTTTTGTTATACTTGCCAGATTTCATAAAAACATAACCCATATAATTAAATATTTTCTTTCTGATGAATATAACTCAATTAGCAAGATAATAGTGAATAGAGGCAAGTTAGTGTTCAAAAAAACCACACAGAGATCTTGTTATTCTTTTTGCATTTTTATTTGACGATGAAGATTGCATAAAGTATCATTTTCAATAAAATCACAGTGGTTCTGCAGATTAAATTAGAAGGAATGAGCCCTACTTTCAATTTTATTAATACATAGTCCAGTTTGGGGAAATCTGGAGACTTTGTGTTTTGTATTAGAATAGCTACTTTAATGTTTGGCAAGAGTTTCATAAAATGCACAAAGTAATGAACTGCTATTTCTCAGGAAAAAGATTTTTTATTCATAGTTCTCTTACACTAGGCAGCTATTGTGAAAGTTTATTAAGCTTTTTTCTGGAGTGGGGAGCATGACTGGGAACAGAGTACAATTTATACCATTAATATGATTTTATTCACAAACACTTGTGTTGGCTTTAAGATTTTGAAGGTGCATATTATCCAACGTTGTCTATCACATTTTTATAGCTAATGTGCTAGAGGAACAGTTACAGTGATAGTGAGTAGAAATTAATTGGTACAGGTGCCGTTGTATTGTCATAAGTGGATTTGTGCTAAATTATTTAGTCTGTTCCATTTGTTGAGTCAGATTAAAGAGTGAAATAATGAGAGTGACTAGTTTCTTACTACCTGACTCTTGTTTCTCAGTGCTTTGTCTTGCTGATAAAGGCAAGGTTGAAGATTGGTAATACAGTGTTGCTAAGAGAAGGCGTGGTTGACAAGTCTTTTCTATGTCATACTAAGGGATAACTGAGTCACTTAGCTTGTACAGTGACCCCCCCTTGCCTATCACGGGGGTTAGGGACCTAACCTGACCCACGATAATTGAAAATCTGCTATATGAGGATGCAGGCCAGGCCGGGCCTGGGGGGGCCCTTATTGGGGGCTCTTGTACTTAACCCCCAGCCTAGCGCTGCCCCTAACGGCTGTGAGGGCCTTCCAGGCCTTCTGGCCTGGAAAGGCCCCCGGAGGCCTCAGAAATGATTTTTGGTGACCAGGGGGTCACTTCCAGTTTACCGGAAGTCACTTCTGGTTCACAAGGAGGCCCTTTTGGGGCCTCCAGATGGCCTGGGAAGGCCCTCACAGGCCCGTTAGGGCAGTACAGGTCCTGGGGTAAATATGGGAGGCCTGAAACAGGCCTTTGCCCCTCATCCCAGGGGGGCTTTTTCATATACTGTGGTCCCGCGATATAGCAGGGCTGCAGTATATGAACCGCGAAAGGACGGGGGACCACTGTATCGGGATATGGCATCTAGATTTGGTGCTGTACTCTGCAGTCAATTCACCCTCTCAACAGACCACATTTTTACTTAGCCGTTGGAATAAGATTTCAATGTCTTTGCTGCCTATTATTATTATTATTATTATTATTATTATTATTATTATTATTATTATTATTATTATTATTATTATTATTATATTTCACCTTTCTCCTATAAATAGACTCAAGGCAGCACACAGAATAGTCACTGCTTATGCTTTCACATTGATATCTCAGCTGTTACAAAGTTAAGTACCTTTATGGACCAAAGTAATCATTATTAATCTCACAAAATTATGGAAGAGAAAGGACAAGAAAATAATTCAATCCATGGCTCCATCCCAAATTAGAATCATGAGATCGTAAGCAATGTGCTCTCTAATTTTTGTCCCTGCTGTGCCAGGGCTCTTTATGCTCCCCCTTGGTGCATGTTCATTGTAACCATAACAAATATGCATGGAGGTGGAAAAGCCCCACACAGAAGGGGGGATTGAGGCATGCATGCATGCATGCACACACCTAAGGGAAACCTTGATGATAAGAGTAGCTGGGCATAGGGTGACCAAGATATATGTTGCACCTGGTATACCTGTAGAATAAGAAATAGATTTATTCACATAGTTGAAGGAAGCTGTTGTTGAATTCTGGGACCATCTTTTTTTAATTTCAGAAAAGTTGTAATTTAGAAAATCTTCACTCGAGTTGCATTGCCACAGTGCGAGATGAAGAATATGAGAATGAAACACAAATCTCAAAATGTAATAATTGTCCTGATTAGCAAAATTTCCCTTATGAAAATAGGTGCAACCATTCAAATGTTCATATGCTGTGTATATACATACATATGTAAATAGTTAACTGCATTTGTCTATCTTACACAGCTACAAAGGTGCTAGAATTGTTGGACTGTGGTATGTTGCAGATTTTTAACAGTTTCCTGAATCTATTACTTTCAATTGGTGTCTCCCTTTTGCCACTGTGTAGTTGAATTTTAAATTAAGATGAACGGAAATCTTTAACTTTTTTTACATATGAAGCTGCCTTAACTAAGGTGCTCTCCATAACTCAGAGTCTACTCTACTCTGATTACCAACAGCTATCCATGGCCTATAGCAGGCATGGGTAAGCCAAGCTGCATAGGCTCCAAGTCTAATTCAGCAACCTGCCCCCAATGTTTTTGTCCCCAGAATGTACCCACATTAAGGCCTCAGGGAGACAAAGCACCACCTATATTGGGCCTTAAAGGATCATTTTTCTAAAAAGTGCAAGCGACTACTGTTGTGTTTTAGAGGCCAGGAACAACATTATACAGGGTGGTACGTAGTATAATTGGAGCTGGGTGGATCTCCAGGCTCTGAGGGAACTCACAAATGTCCTCCAGTCCTCAGAAGATGCCCAATCCAGATCCGAAGTAAGGGTCCCCCCCCCCCAGTCCTACTACATGAGATCCTTTTAACTGAACTAAGACACATATCCCTTATAAAGAAAACGATATTTTAGACACTGATGTAAAAAATAAGTAACAATTTTTCAGCAGAGTTAACTATTTTGCAATTTTTTTTAACAATAGCATTACAAGAAAATCCTTTACAATAGTTCTAGATTTCTGCAGCTTTGTGAATTTTTATTAATTAAATGTTTTTTTTCCAAAATAATTGATAACAAACTGCTTGCAAATGTTAAATATACATACTAGTTAGGACCTGAAAATTTACACATTGTATAATGCAACTTTTAAATATTTTGAAGAACTACTGTTCCAGAATGAAATGCGCATGAAGAGCACAAATAATAAGACCAGAACTTACATCTGTGTATACGCATAGATATATATGGAACAGTATGGGAACAAGTTTAGATTTAGGAGTGGCAATAGGGCTGATAGAAGACCTTTACACTTCCTCTCATAACAGTCTCTCCAAAGGTTGTGTGGAGAGGTACCCTAATGAATTCAGTGAACTAGGAGGAAGGTGGAGACCAGCGTTCCCAGAAATTGGTTGGGCTAACCTTTTATGAGCAGAACCTTCCTACCAACAGAAGAGATGCAAAAGACTGAATACAAACTTATGTACATTGTTGATGTATTTGTTGAAAACTTAAGACTAAATGCTTAAAAAGTACTTAGTTCTATTATTTAGTCCACAAAAGGACGCAATGCCCAGCTGATACCACAAAAATGTGTTAGACTTCAGTTTTGTTGTTTTTGGTACAGCACCCTGACATAGCATCTGGTAGGAATTAATTTTACTTTTTAAAATTTGAGCAACTTTACATGGTTATCTGTATGTGCTCATTTTGTTTGAAAATGTGTTTCTTATAATAGGCATTCATTTAATAGTTCAGTAGCACATTCCTTATATTCTCTCCTAACTTGTCTATGCATGAATGTATGTTTTGGGCACTATAACAACATGGCATTTATATGTAGAAATAGAAGATGGTATGTATGCTTAAGGGATGATTCCACAGCTATGGTTGCTCTGGATATATTAAGTACTAGAGTACTAGAAAAACATTTCACGCCCACAACCAAAATACCAGCATCATAAAAGACAAACTTCTGCTTCTAATCAACAGAATATTAATTTCCTCCACTCAAAATTAAGAATGAGTTTCAGTGATTAGCTTCGTAGTGAGCCACTTTTGTTGTCTAAAAATAAGGGAGTGATTAATTCTTGGACAGCTTCTATATGGTGTCGCTATTTGAATCAAGGGTTTCAATCCCTCATTTGAAAGAGTGTTATCAAACTCACTGTGATCACTCTTTGCTATACCAATATGTGTCTCCTCAGCAACCCTGCGCCTAGAGGCTGGTTTCCATTCAGTGGAATGTCTAGCGTGGCTGTACGCTTACCGATACTGGTTAAAGGTGTTCTATACCCCTATAAATAGTGGGTACTTATATTATCTACAAAAAGATGCCTTTGCCAGCTCATGGCATAAGGGATTCATGGATAAACTTTATCTTTTAGGCTTCTTCATGGAATTCCTTCCAAGTCATCCCTATGATAGCACCAAGTCAATGCTTGAACAAAGGATCAAAGATAGAGACTGTCAGTATTCTCTAGCAGGTGCAGACAGAACCTGCTCACCAATGTACTTTGGCTTAAAATTTAATTTTCCCAAGCCAGCAAAGCATGTTCATCAAATTACAATACCAAGGTATCGCTTTGCATTCTCAAGGGCCAGATTTAATTGCTTTCCCTCAGCCCTATTAAAAGGGCACTTCAATAACATACCTGATGAAGAAAGGATTTGTCCTTGTGGGAAAGAAGTAATTGAGACCCTGGCACACACTATATTAGAATGCAGACCTTATAAGACTGAACGTCTCTATTATCTCCAATCAATTATAAGCAAATATACCAGTTTGACCCCACGGGCTTTTTGAAGTTTCTGCTGTTGGGAGAAAATCAAACAATAACACAGTCACCGGCTAAGTTTTTATTCACAGCTATGAGAATTCGAATGTGCAAAATTCCATAAGATAGCCATATGATTGGGAGTTACCCTGTCAATATATTTTAATGACTATCTTATGTTTTGTATACTATATTGTCTATTTTTAAATATTTGGATCTATGACCGTATAATAACAATTGAGTTTGAGTTTACTACTGTAACAATGGAGTTTATTTAAGTTACAAAATATAAGAATAATTAATTCATACTGTTCGAGGCGTTTTGACTTTTCTTTAGCTTTAAACATAAAAACAGTTATATGTTCATTTTCTTATTCAGTTGTTTCCTTAAACAATCCTTATCCAGTCCCTAACCAGACCCTATCCAGGTCCTATCTATACCCTTTCCAGGCCATATATAACTGACATTCCAACAGTCATTTACTTATATATGTCACAACTCTGGCCACGAGCTCCGCCATTGGCCAAATAAATCCCTTTTCCTAAATATTCAGAGGAGGGCATTCTATAATAATAATAATAATAATAATAATAATAATAATAATAATAATAATAATAATAATAATAATAATAATAATAATAATAATAATAATAATAATAATAATAAATGTACCACCATGTCAGTTCTGCCTGATGGCAACCCTTTTCAGGGTTTTTCCAGATACTCAGAAGTAGTTTCTTCTTCGTGACTCCTGGTACTTGCAGCTTGCCCAAAGCTACACAGGCAGGTTCTATTTGTAAGAAGCACAGTGGGAAATCATACTCCCAACCCAAACCTAAACCACTGAGTTATCCAGCTAACTCCTTGTTGGGTACCAAATATTCTTTATTAATTTAAGTTAGCTTTCAAACTGTGTGCATTATTTATTATGCATTTCAAATGTATATCCAAGTAAAACTGAAGCTCTCAAGACATGTCCTAGTGTATTGTGATTATGCAACAAAACGATGAGAGAAATCCTGTTGTTCATTTCTGTACATGCATCAGAAATGATGTCAGCAGCAGCAGCTTACCAACAAATAAAGGTGACATATCTATACAATATGACAAAGTTATGAGCACTACAGAATTGCCAAAGAATTTAGTATTAGTGATTTGCACTGTTGTGCTTACAGAACTGCAACAGGATTTCGGAATTTCAGCCAGTTTAAGATAGTGGCATGTCCAAACTTCGGCCTTCCTGATGTTTTGGACCACGGTTCCAAGAATGCTAAGCTTAGAGTGCCAATGGCAAAGGACTGTGGGAGTTGTGGCCCAAAACATCTGGAGGGCCGAAGTTTGGACATGCCAAGCTATAGATCTAGTGAAATGATATTCTACCTATAAATGATAATTTTACCTCTTATTAGAATATGTGGCGCCTAAATGTGTGTGTGTTAGATTGAGCCCTGAATAGAGATAGGTGTGAGCTACATATGAGAATTAATCAGAAAAATGGTGATTCATTTTGATTTGTGATTTGTCAATGTCATGAATCACACACACACAAAAAATGAATCCATGATTTTTTCATAAATTGATTTTTTTACTTGAAAACCCTATAAAATTGTCTCCAAGACACTAGAGACAACACATTTGCAGGGAAGTTTCCCATAACTCTCCTCTACAAGCTTTGCAAGTTTGGTGGTGATTGGGTTTTGTACATCTGAATTTTATGCCCACAAAATGTCCCCCTCCACAGGAAAGCACCCTTGAGTAATCAGCATGGGAAAGCCCCGTCTTCACCAAACTTGGAGGGATTATAGAGGGGATTCAAAGGAAGCGTTTCTGCAAGCTCAGTGTCCCTAGGTACCTTGGGAGAATTTTCTTGGGAAAGTCCTCTTAGGGGGTGTATAACTTAGATACCAAAAATTTGGCATCTCTGCAGATTTGCTGTCTCTAGGTTCCTTGGGTGCTATGTTATGTCTCAGCAAAGCAAAAATTGTTAAAAATTCCTACATTTGTATTTGTTAAGAGTATCAGTCTGTACAAATATGAATCAATGAATTCACAATGTTTGAACAAATTTTGCAATTTGTTTTTAAATTCATGCTCATCTCTAGTGTGAACCACTGGTTTGGTGCAGTTTGTTTATTTGTGGGCGCTCACTCAGAGGCAGCCCCCTGGCTTCCCTGCCCTGTGGGTGCTGCCTCCAAGCCAGTGCCAGCCAAAAGGGACGGGGTGCTGGACTGCAGATCAGCTTTCTGGCTGGTTAACAAACCATACTGGCAGTTTGTGCCCATCTCTATTTCTGAACCTTGTAACGTGGAGATAAGTCTTTTCCTTCCAGACCATATTGACTTGATAAGAAACATTGGGTGATGTCTTCATTGTGTGTCTTTGGTAATTGCAGAAACAACTAAAAACTATTCAGAATCTTCTAGTAACAGCTTGCTGTTGAGAAGGAATGGGAATGCGACTTCAACTGAGGTAGTACTCCTGATTCTTCTCATATGTTACAGAGGGATTAGCATGCCTTGATGTTTTATAGATGTGTATCTTTGAACGTAGGCCTATATCCAAATATTGAAATTCAGTGAAATGCTTTGCAAATATAATTGAGTAATTGTCAAGTTGTTGCTTTTCCACAAGCAGCTCTATCTACTTGGGTTTAAATTTCCCTCTTTGCTTTGAATGTCTCAAATGAATCTCCTATACTGATTCTGTATCATGTGAAAAGGGAGATCATGGTAATTTAGCTTCTTGATTCTTCTGACCTTCTTCAGAGTATAGAGTTGAAAGTAATGGTTTGTTTTAAACTTGAGGCTTACATCCCTGAGATACTGTGGACGTAACTGATGTGAATACACTAATAGAAATATTGCAGGAAAGTGGCAGAAAATAGCATAAGATGCATCTAAAGACTAAGGCCAGAGTCTGTTGAAAGAAGACTATATTGTGAGACACATCTTTTTGCTTTGTTCACAGAAATGAATATTTAAAAACACTTATCTGTAGATCAAATAAGAACAGTCCTCATCATTTTCACTATCATTTTTTGTATACTTTTGACACTCTACTGATATTTTAGTGTGCATTTCCTTTGGATGTTACCCATTTCTATTCCTGAAGTTCTTAATATATCATTTTGGGAAATACAGTAGAATTTATTGTATACATGTTTTTTAAATATGCAAGCTTCTTAATTTCAATTATTATTTACTGATTCCTATTGGGTATAGCAAGGGTTTTTGTTGTGTTGCAAATCTAATATATGTATGATAAAGGCTTTTATTAAATCTTCTTCCTGAAGTGTAATATTTATATGGTTTCTATATAGATATATAAAAGCAAGAGTAATTAAAATACTGGGATTGTTTCATTCTAGCTGGGCTAGAACTTAAATATTAACTTATTGGATAATTTGGAACCTAAGATCCTTTAGATTTATTTTGATGAAATCGAAATGTTTTCCCTCCTCATTCCCTTTGGTTGTATGTAGATAAAATGTGTACTAAGCTGCTTTAATCTTTCTTGGATGCTTTATTGGTAGAGTTGACACTGCCATTCACCAGTTCTTAAATATATAAACTAAAGGATTTTATATTATTTACTTAGAACTGTCAGCATTGGCAGGTATTTGTGTAAAAGTAACAAATCTGCATGCTTTTTCCATGTTGTCTAATTTGCTTGTTCTGTATTTAGCAAGTCCTGAATGAGTTGTATCAACTTCAGAAAGAAACTTGGCATTTATCAAAAAGTATATGAAGTTCTAGAATTTTCTCAAATGTTTTGTCCTTGGATTTAAATTTTAAAAGCACTAAGGGCTTACATTAAAGTATTTGTTCTGCCTTCAGAAAATAAAGTTGTGTGTGTATATATATATATGTATGTTATCTATGTATATCTTTATAAAGTGCATGCATCATTGATTTCACTGCTAATGACACATTCTTCTTCATAGCATACACTTCCTCCAAGTTAGTGGTATTCTTTACATGTATAAGAGAAGGAACAAAATATTTTTTCACCCAGCGCGTTGTAAGTCTATGGAACTCCCTGCCACAGGATGTGGTGATGGCATCTGGCCTGGATGCCTTCAAAAGGGGATTGGACAGATTCCTGGAGGAAAAGTCCATCACAGGTTACAAACCATGGTGGAGAAACCAGTGTACTTCAAGGGTCAGATGCAGGGGAGTGGTAGCAGGAGACAGATATCTAGTCTCATGCGCTCCCAAACGCATCTGGTGGGGCCGCTGTGAGATACAGGAACCTGGACTAGATGGGCCTTTGGCCTGATCCAGCATGGCTCTTCTTATGTTCTTATGTTCAGGATGCAGGCCAAAAAATCCTTGATCTTGGTCAAAGAGATGCAAAGTAAAATGAGAATGTTCACATTTCAGGTAGAAAGGGATACTTCCCCTTCATTTTCCCCATTTTTCTCCAGAATCCTTACTTAGCTATCTGTCTTGACATTGTAGTTCTGGATATGCCTCTATTGTGCAGCCATACAGTTTGGGTGAAGACAAGTGCAAGAGAAATGTAGAATTTAAAAGAAGGGCCAACCGTAGAGATGGGCACTGTATCAGATGTTGCCAAGTCCCATCTGTCTGGTCCAGTTATTGGGCTCCAGGCACTGCTGGAGTTCTTCTTTGACAGCAACGTGCGAATCCACACTGCAGCCCACCCAGCTCTTCATCACCTGCTCAGGCAGCCGACCACTCATCAGCTGTGCAGAGAGACTTCTCCTCTCATTTTCCTTGCTGGACTAGAGGCAGGGAAGAGCTGGCTGGCAGCCAGGTGGACTGGCATCCTGCTGTCAAAGAAGGATCTTGGCAGGGTGAGGAGCCCAGAGAGCCGACCAGGAACCTGGTCACTGGAATGGGACTTAGAAATACTGTACCTGTTTGGCACTGCTTGGTCCTTTTTCCAAAGCACAAAGTGCCCATCTCTAATCAACCCCCATCTTCTTTTTTCACCTCAGTTTGTAAAGGCTGTGCAGCTATTCACAGAGCACTTGGTTTTCCAAAATACAAGTCTGTATTTTTGAGGATTTCATTATTGCTTTCTCCAATATGTCTGCATATAAAAAGGAACACTTTTCCTGGATGTACAGTCTCAATGACTCAGCTCAGAAATACATTTTTTTTCCATTTGCAGCTAAAGTCATGTATGTTCAGTGTTGATTGGCTGTTCTCTGTTATAAAAACAATCTTCTCTATTGTTTCCAAAATATAAAAACAAATTAATATTTAATCAGGACAGTTCACCTGAAGCAGGGGGAAGGATCAGAAGAGACTGAAACAGTGTTAAGTTAACTAACCAGTACATATGTCATTGCATTCCAAATGCAGAGAAAGTCAAGCTCATTCTGGGGAAATATATTCTTCAACTCTGCTTGGTTGGTTGGTTGGCTTGGGAGGTCACAGTTTATATAGCATACCCTATTTCTTTCCTTACTGTAGCAGGAGCAGCTAATTGAGTCTTCTCACTTACTCTGAGGAAACCAAGGTTGCAAAGTGCAATCTTGGTTAACAGAGGCTTTCCCCGCTTTATTTCTCTTCTTATTTGATGAAATATCTCACAATCTGCTGTTTATATCAGGGTGGGCGTTTCTGACCTTCCCATGTTGTTTTTGGATTCTGCTCCCATCAGCTCAAACAAGCATTAACAATATTATATAACAGCAGTTTTATTTATTTTATTTTTATATTTATATATCACCCGATTTTCCCAAGGGAAGTTAGGGCGGTGAACAATACAAAGAAAAATTTAAGCAAAATAAATTCACATCTATAAAGAACAGAGGAACTCTGCATCTTGAATTTTTACAATAAGTATCTCTTACATTCAAAATATAAATACAGTATTACTTTGGTTTGCGAGCATAATCTGTTCTGAAAGTGTGCGTGTAAACAAAAATACTTGTTTTGGAGAGAGGCTAGCTGTTAGTCTTTTCAAGAATTCCAAGCAAAATCGAAGAAAAACAAAACAAAAGGCACAAAACATGTGGCACCTTAAAGACTAACTTTCATATTTTAATGTAACATTTCGTGGACTACATGTCCGCTTCTTCAGATGTGAAATCAAGGTGAACTATAAAATGTTGAACTCTCCACTAACTTTCCTCAGACTGACGAAGCTGCTTAGATGAGTAGTGAAACGTTTCAATCTCAAGAAAATAAGTCCAGTTGCCATGATTCACCTTCCCGACAACATTTGTAGGAGTGAGCCACTCTGTTCTTACAGCAATTATCTACCAACTACATTATTCTTTGAGCCATTCATTCATACCAATCTGCCTCAGCTTTGCAATTGTACTTCCTGGTCCTTCAGCAAGAATTATTAGATCATACAGACATCATTTTGGAACAACCTTCTGAAGAAAATCTATATAAACCCATTTCTCTTAATGGGGAATCTTAAATATTTTTAAAATTCTAATATTTTGGGTGGCTTGGGTTTGTTATTCTGATTCAACTGCTGCTGATGCCTTATATTTTTATGATTACATTATATAATTTAATGGCCAAAATCCTGGTGCTTGGTGTAGTAAATGACACCACACAGACCCATTGAATGAATGGGGATTTGGTGACCCCTCTGTAAGTTTCATTGATTCAAATGGATCTATAACTGAGACTTACGTTTGTGCAGGAAGTCATAGTTCAAGTAGGCCCATTTGATTCACTGGAACTTATGAAGGAATTGACTTACTAAACATTGATTAAAGGACTACTTCAGTACAGTGTACTTTAAGCAACAGGACTTGGCCATTCTTTTGTTTTATAACTAGCATTGGTTATTGTAAAACAGCTTAAAGCATAGACATTGCAGTGCTACTTGCCCAATTGAAATACTTCTTGGATACATAGGTGTAAAGGGACTTGAGTGTGTCAGTGAAACTGAAAGTAATGCCATCAGGAAGCCAGGCTCCTTTATGAGCTTGGACTCCTACAAGGTTCACCCAAGGCAGAACAGTCACAGCTGAAACACCTGCCTAAAATGCAGCTATCCACTTCAAAGCAGCTACTGGACACCAGTGGTAGCTGAAAGTGATGCTGGTGAAGGAGGTAACAGCAATGAAACTTTTGTTAGTACCTGTGCACCAGGTGGCAATATCAAATCCCTGCTGAACTTTCTTTACCATGAAAACCCTATGACAAGGTAGGTAGTCTAAAATGAAACAAGGGATAGTGTGGAAGATGAGACTCCCAGGTCAGAAAGCACTCGGCTGCTGAAAGGTATGGATAAAATTGTTGACACTGATGCAACTACTGTAGATTAAAGCCAAAAGGGTATCTAGCAGCTGATGTGCACAGAAGCAAAAAATTCCAAAGCTATACAACACATACAATTTGAAAATTGAACATGAGAAGTACAAATAAATAACTGGAAACCATAATGTAACAAATGGAACATATAAACATTATAGTGATTGGTGCCAATGAACTACGTGGACTGGAAAGGGGTATTTTCATTCAGACAATGACAAGGTGTTTGACTTGGGAAATCACAAATCTAGAAGAATTTGAGTGCCTCTAATACTGAGGCAAAATGTAGCACAGGCAATTAGGGGGTTATAATAACAAATAATATCCATCAGACCCAGGGAAAACTTAACCATTATTCAGGTTTTTGCTTCAACCTCCAATACTGAAGAAGAAAAAACTGAAATGTTTGTGCAAGCATTAAGAGGAAATTGATCACACACCCAAAGAGGACATGCTTAAAATCATAACTGCTGCCTGTTTTAATTTGCTTTTAAATGTTTGTCAATTAAGGTTAATTTAATTTAAATTTAATTGCATTTTGAATATGTCACTATTAAAAATGTTATTGCTAAAATTGTGAACTTCCCAAAGTAACCAGATGGATTGTATAAAAACAAAACAAAATGAAATAGATGACTGGCATGAAAAAGTAGCATACAAAGAATGAAATTTTGACCTAGGGGCAGAAATGCATGAGAGTGACTCATAAAATTCTGTGAAACCAATCTGTTTATTGCAAATGTGCTTCAAACAACTGAACAGATGGCTGTACACATGGGCATCACCAAGTGGTTGATACAGAAACCAAATAGATTGTGTAGACGGGAACAATAGATGGAGAAGTTCTATTCTCTGAACCAAAACAAGACCTGGAGTGGATTGTGCTATGATCACGAAATGTGATCAGTTATGGAAGATATATTATTACGGATGTTTTGAACTGCAGCTTCCAGAATTCCAAGCCTGTATTGCCAGTGGCAAAGGACTCTTGAGAATTATAGTCCAATACATCTGGAGGGCTGAAGGTTACCCACCCTTGTTTTAGGGTAGTGATGGCGAACCTTTGAGTGCCTAAACTGCGATTCAAAAGCTGCTTTTTTTTTTTTTTGCAAAGTGCCAATACAGCAATTTAACCTGAATGCAGCTGGCTGTGAAGGGGCGATGTCGGGTGCCCACAGAAAGGGCTCCGAGTGCCATAGATCCCCCACACTTGTTTTAGGGTCTTCCATCTAAAATGACACCATACCGCTTGACAACCGCTTGTTCCTGGACAAAAATGTTCCTCCTCCAGCTTGGTTTGTGGTCATTATCTAATTTTAAATTCAGAATCCCTCTAGCAAATTTAATAGATTTGTTTTGGTTGCCTCGGTGGCTAAAGACATTTTAAACCACCTGCCGCTTCTGATAGGATTCCGGGAGATGCACTCCAATCATCCTAACATTTGGGAACCTCTATCCTACTATAGGAGTTGCAGTCCACATATGGTTTCAAGATGAAGAACTATAGGAAGGGAGAATGTGAGTGGGCTTGACATTGCCCAACAACACTTGGCACCTGGACAGAGAGCTGAGCAGCAAGTATCTGTCGGAAATACTGTGATGGGGGTTCCTGCATGGCAGGGGGTTGGACTGGATGGCCCTTGAGGTCTCTTCCAACTCTATGGTTCTATGATTCTAGGCAGGCCCCCTAGTCACAGCCCTCCCCAAGATGGTGAGATCTCTCACTATTATTTCTAAACATGTGTATTTGTGCCTGTACCTTTTAAAGGCCAGTCTCTGTCATCACCTGGAAGGCTTTCAGGCTGAGATAGCCCTAGCCTTTTCACTCCTCTGCTAGCTAGCTTTCTGAACAGGAAGCTTGTTGGAGTTAAGTCCAGTTCAGCCTCACAGCCTTCCAGTTGAGGCCTTTCACCAAAGAAAGACACTTTTAGGAATCTGTCTGTCCATTAGGCAGAGTCCCATGGAGAATTATGACAAGAAATCCAGAGACACCACACCTACTGGCCAGGGACCATTATTTTAATTTTCCCACTCTTAGCAATCTGCTGACCCCTAGGAAAGACATAGGAAGACAGCAAGTTGCCTTATAGTTGAGTCAGACCTGGCTTCTATCTTACAATGATCAGTTCTGATAAGCACAGGCTTTGTACTTTCTCAAGCAGGATTATTTTCTAGTGTTTCCTGGGTAATGTTGCTAATTTTTCTTTTCTATTAAATCCCGCCTTTCTTAATTCCCTCATTGGTGCCCTTATGAGTCTGAATTGAAATGATTGAATTGAAATGATGATTGAACCAAGGTATGCAAAATGTCTAACTACAGTAGGACCATAGTATTCATCAGCCACACACACACACACACACACACAATTGCTGAAAACCGCAATTATGCAAACCTCTATGGCTATGATGATTGAACCAAGGTATGCAAAATATCTAACTACAGGACACACACACACACACACACAAACAAACAAACAAAACAATTGCTGAAAAGTGCAACTATGCAAACCTTCTCCATGGCAATGATGATTGAACCAAGGTATGCAAAATATCTAACCACAGTAGGACACACACACGGACACACACACACAAAGAGGCTGCAGCTGAGCAGCGGGGAAAACAGACGACACCCAAGGATGGGAATATGAGCAGCCTGCCTCCATAGTGCCTAGGAGTTCCCTCTAGTGACAAGTTCTGGCAATACACCTTGGAAACACATATCAATGCATTCATAAATAACGGGAGCAATAAGAAGTCTCCGTTTCTTTCTGGGTGGTGGGGGTGGGCTGGCTCGCGCTTGTTCTTCGGCTGAGGAACTTCTCCCCGTTCGTGCGAGGGACTCCGAAAGCCATTCCCGTGAAGCGGGAGGAGCCGGCACGAATCGCCCCGCCCTCCTTCCCTCTGTCGCCCCGCCCCTTTTGCCCCTCCTTTCTCTCTTTTCCCGCCCTTTCCCCCGCCCCCGCATTCCGCCGGCAGCCGGCAGGTGGCGCTGCAGGGAGCGGCGTTCGGAGGTCTTCCCCCCCCGCCCCACGGTTCCCGTTCCGGGGCCGCCGCAGCCCAGCTCGTTCCGCCGCCGCCGCCGCCGCCGCCGCCCCTCCCCTCCTTCCCTCCCTCCGCGGGGGGGTTGCCCGCCCGCCGGGCCTCGCCGCCCCCGCCCGCCCGCCACCCCTCCCTCCCGCCGGCCATGGCCACCAAGAAAGGCGGGTCGCGGCTGGAGGCCGAGATCGAGCGGTGCCGGTCCGAGTGCCAGTGGGAGCGGATCGGCGAGCTCGTCAAGCAGCTCTCGGCCAAGCTCATCGCTAACGGTGCGGCGGGCCGAGGAGGGAGGGAGGGAGGGAGGGGGGCGGGGGGATGATGGTGGTGGTGGTGGTGGAGGAGGAGGAGGAGGAAGCAGCAGCAGCGGACCCTCTGGCCCGGGGGGTGCAAGGCGGCCCGAGTGGCAGGTGGCCCCGGGGACCAGGGGAGGAGGATGCCCGGGCGAGTCAGGGGGACGAGCGGGAGCCCCAAAGCCCCAGGAAGGCCCGCCGTTGTTTGGGGCTCTTGATCCTTCCCAGGCAAGGCAACCCTTGCCAAACAGCGGGGAGCCTCTGGGCATGTGCAGAATGCCCCCCCCCCCGTCTCTCTCTCCTGCCACTGAGCCATGACAAGCCGCAGCCGGCCGGCTCCTCTGAGAACCGACTGCTGCGGATGGAGAAGTCAAGTCAGGCAGAGGAGGAGTGAGACAGGGTGGTATACCGAACCCACCCCACCCACGTACACAGACTTAATTAGCCAGATCAGGCCACCTCCCGAGGAAGTTGGGCGAAAGAGCCCAACTGAGCGGTCACAGAGGCCCCCTCTGGGTCAGCAGCCTGGTTTCCAGAGGCCACCTGGGCTACCTGACCCCAGGTGTGGACTGCAGTGGCGAAAGGGGTGCTGGAGGGGCCAGATCCCAGAACTTCCCTCTCTCTCGTTGGCCCGCACTTAGTTTTGACATCGTTTGGTGTGTGGGTGTGTGTGGGTGTGGGTGTGTGTGTTTTGGAAGTCATATAATGAAACTGTTGCTCTGCCAGACACTGTACTGTAGGTCAGTGATGGCGAACTTTTTAGAGACTGAGTGCCCAAACTGCGATGCAAACCCCACTAATTTTTCGCAAATTGCCCATACAGCAGTTTAACCTGAATACAAGTGGCTGTGAAGGGGAGATGTCGGGCGCCCACAGAAAGGGCTCCGAGTGCCACCTTTGGCCCCTGTGCCATAGGTTCGCCAACACTGGTGTAGTTGATGAAACAAGAGTGGTTTGCCCCATTGGCTTCTGTACTAACCCCTGTTTCGTTGCAGTGCTTGGAGACAAGAGTTCAGCATAAGAGGGTTTCTCCTCCCCCCCACTTCCTAGCAATAATAATGATGTGGAAATCAGACGTGTGTAGGGAAATAAATCTGATCAGGGCCTCCAGGGCTTCTGTCAGGTGCAAGGGCTTAGCTCCTGATGCAGTATAAAAGAAGGCCTTGGCCGAGTTCTCTGTCCGCACTGAATTAACAGAACTGGGGACTACGTTATCCAGCACTCTAGGAAAAAGACTTTCAGGAAGGCCTGACCCCATGGCTCTCTTCCTGGCGTTAAGTTGTTGATAGGAAGCACCATAAGCTCTCTTTAATGTGGACGTGTAGTTATGACATAAACAGCAGGGTAAGGAAAGTGTGTGTGCTTGTAGAACTTAATGGCTTTAGGGCTTGGTGTTGACATTTATGCCTAATACTGGGGCTCATGAAAAAGATACTAAGGAAAAGTGCACTGATCTCCTTTCTGGTGTAAAAGGAAATGGTTACACATCACACAAAGTAGTTTCGTCTGTTTCCTGCTCCCCCCCCCCCAATTTTGCCTAGCACAGAATGGCTCAGGCCAGTATCCCGTTCTGTACTTTTGTGTGCAGAGCTCCAATCTCAGAAGATGCCATGGCAGTTCGACAAGGTACTGAGTCCACATGGTTACATGATTGATATGTCAGAATTGTGATTGGCACTAGTTGTGGCATCCATAGTTGGTGCTCCAGATGCATGGCTTTTTAACGAGACACAAGTCTTTGGCGTCCTTTATTTCGTGCTGGAGGCAGGATTTCCCATTGCAGCTCAATGGTTTTCAATGGGCTGCATTATTGCATTGAGACAGCTTACGCATGAAAAGCACACTGGCAATTTTTTTCCCCGCAGCCTTACTCAATGCAGACACATGTACTGACGTCTGTATATGCACGCACACTGTCTTTGATCACTGCTGAAAAAGTATAGTGATTATGGTGGAATTTAACTAATTGCAGCTGTGGATGTGTTCTTAGTGGTAGTGCAAACTTTATATGGAATTATAGGGATTCAGGTACCTCTGCGGACAGAACCAGTCTGTAGAAAGAGTTGAAAAGAGGTCTTAATGTGATTTCCACCAAATTTTGGTTCATTTTATGTATTTGCCATTGCACTTCCCCCATGGGCAAACGTTCTGCTTCTGGCATCTTATTATCTGACAACTGTTTTAAAACACTAGCACTGGATGTGGTGTGAATAGAGTGTGTATACATGGAAGTATATTTGTTTTCAACGGTTGTGTGACTCTTGAGTATGAGCCTTTTTTTTTTGTTTAGTTAAGAATTCCAACTCCTTCATGTTTGCAGTGATGTTTCAAGGACTGTCATGATTCTTATGCCAGTGATTTGAAAGGATTTAGCATTTTAGAGGGTATTTGAGGGATCACATTTGTTCCATAGCAAAGCACCCGATGGTATGCCAGTACTGCTCTCCATTTGTTCATTATATCCCTCTAGGCATTCTTTTAATTAGCCTTCCCTGCTCATGTTTGGGGCGAAAGGGAACTGTGGTAAACACCAATGAAAATGTGGTGTGATTAAAAAACAAACAAGCAAGATAATGTGCACACTGTCAGTGGCTGTCATGGGTTAGAAAGAAGCATGACTGACATGCTCTACATTGATTTGAAAATGTATACAATGCTCACCCCTCCTAAACAAAAGACAAAGAAACCCCAGCCACCTCCACCAAACTGTGACCAGCAAGCAAGCATTTATTTGTATTCACAAGGCTAAAAAATGTGACAGACAGGCCATAAATGTATTGGACAATTTGTCCAACTATCATCCGATTGCCAGTGTTCCTTTCCTGGGCAAGGTGATTGAGAGGGTGGCCGCCGTCCGGCTCCAAATTCCAGGTTCAGGCTGGGTCAGGGGACTGAGACTGCTCTGGTCGCGCTGCAAGATGACCTCCTCAGTGGGACTGACAGGGATTGCTGTACCCTGTTGGTCCTCCTGGATTTGTCAGTGGCCTTTGATACCATCGACCATGGTATCTTGCTGGGCCAACTTTTCGAGGTGGGGATTGGAGGCACGGCATATAGCTGCCTCTGTTCCTTCCTTAGTGGTCCTTCCCAGCGTGTTCAGCTGGGGAAGAGTTGTCGGCTCCTTGGACGCTCCCTTGTGGGATGCTCCAGGGGTTGGCAATCTCCCCCATGCTGTTCAGCATCTATATGAGGCTGCTGGCTGAGGTCATCAGGAGATTTAGAGTTCGCTGTCATCAGTACGCTGATGATACGCACCTCTATCTCTACCACCTCTGCAGTGGAGGCGGTGCAGACCCTCAATTCCTACCTCAATGCAGTCATGGAATGGACCAGGACTAACAGGCTCAAACTCAGCCCAGAGAAGACTGAGGTTCTGTTCTTTGGAGTGTCCTCTGCTGGGTACAGTCTGGAGGGTGTCACTCTTCAGCTGGCGGATATAGTGAAGAATCTGGGTGTGATCTTGTATCCGGCTTTATCCCTGGAAGCCCAGGTAATGGCCGTCTCCAAGTCTCTCTTTTTCCATCTTCGGCAGATTGCCCAGATCCACCCATACCTGGAAGAGGCCTCCTTGAGAACAGTTGTGCAGGCACTTGTGATCTCGAGGATAGATTATTGCAACACTCTCTGCGTGGGGTTGCCCTTGACCCTTGTTCAGAGACTACAGAGGGTACAAAATGCAGTGGACAGACTGGTGGTTGGTGTGGGCATATATGACTGCATCACCCCAGTTCTGGCTTCTTTGCATGGGTTGCCTGTTGTGTCCTGAAAAAGGTTCAAGGTACTGGTTTTGACTTACGAAACCCTCCACGGTTTGGGACCTGAATACCTGGCAGAGCCGATCTTCCAGATGGTCAGTTGAGGCCCAACCCACTAGAATGTCACAGGTGCTCTCACTTCAGGTGGCCACTCCCAGGGAGGGCTGGAAATCAATCACTAAAAACTGGGCCTTCTCTGTGGCTGCCCCTTCACTTTGGAACAAACAGCCAGGTGAGAGTCACCTTGCACAGTCCCTGCCCGCCTTTAGAAAAGTGCTTAAGACTCTGCTTTTCAGAGACGCATTAGGTTTTGTTTTGTTTTGTTTGTGTTGGTTTGGTTTTGCTCTGTTCCACCATCTTGCCAAGCATTATTTTATTTTTAATTGGTTGAAGTGTTTGTTTTTGAATTTTATTTTATTTTACTTTATTTTATTGTTTTATGTGATTTTTGTACACCACCTGGAGTTCCTTCGGGAAGACAGGCAGTATAAAAACAAACAAACAAACACACAAACAAACAAACAAACAAACAAATATTACCCAAGACGAGTGGTGCTGTTCCTGCACCAGAGGTGAGAAGTATCCTTCATTCATTCCCAGTTTCTTGCAGCTTCCTTTGCTCCCCTAAACCTGCCCTTTCAATCCACCTGACTTTATTGTTATTACTTATGAGGATAAAAATAAAAAAATATACCCTATGCTGTCCCTTGGACAACTAAAACGGAGGTAGTAATTTTAATGTGAAAAGGCATTCTATAGAATTAGAGAGAGAAAGTAAAAGAGATGTTCCAGTGAATGTGCTAGGCAGATGTGGAAGGATTCAGACTAGTTCTGACCTAACAGGGGACACAGTAGTCTTGGATTCCTTTGCTCGCACGTCCCCTTTGCCTCTCTATGCCTCTAAGATCTAGGACAGGCATGTCCAAACTTTGGCCATCCAGATGTTTTGGGCCACAACTCCCACAGTCCTTTGTCATTGGAAATACAGGCTTGGAATCTGGGAGCTGTGGTCCAAAACATCAGGAGGGCTGACATTTGGACATGCCTGATCTAGGACCAAATGTGCCACTTTCACATTTAAAATTGAGTGGCAGTTCCACAAGACATCGAAAATTGCCGAACTGTGATGTGTTTCAGTGACAGTTTCAGATCTTTGCTTGCTCTCCCTTGCTGTCTTTGAAATGAACCCCAGTTCCCCAACGTCACAGGCCACGAGGAACTTGGCTTAGTTTAAAATTGAAAACTGAACCTCATGGACAAGAGAGTGTGTGGCTGCCACACTAGAGCTGTGTTTCAGTATATTTTGTCTGAGCAGGCTACCAAAGTGGTTGGCCGCATAATTGTCTCCTTTACTTGTCGTAGTCACCGTCGTCAACTTCAAAGGGAGGAAATAGCCAACTTGCTCACAGTTTGCATGATTTCCCTGATGGGTTGCATTGGGGTTATTCACAACTGCCTGAAAGTGAAAAGACCAGATTACATGACATGTCAGATATCCCCAGTCCTGGCTCACCTGCGCTGGCTTGCCTGTATATGTCTGTGCCAAATTGAAGGTACTAATATTAACATTCAAAGCCACGAGTTGGGACCTAGATAACTAACAGAGTGCCTCTCCTTGAAACCTACCCCCCCATGCCACTCACACCTTTCAGGGTTTGGTGGCCACCCCGAGGAGAGGACAGAAAGTCCACAACCGGGAGCCAGCTTTCTTTCTGGAATGCTCTATCTGGAGAAGTGCACCAGATCCCTACTCTGCTGACATTTAGAAAGCACAAAAAAAAAATCTTGCTTTTCAGATACAAACTTCCCCCATTGTAATGTTTATTTTCTGATTTTATTAAGTTTTCTATGTTTACTGTTTTGTGTCTGTGTTCAGCATTCTGTGCTCTCTGTAAGTTGCTTTTTAGATATTATTGTGGTGTGGGTTGTAGGGATGGTTGTGTTCTTTATGTTTATGTCTATCCTTTTGTTAGATACCATCCAAAGTATTGGCATGCTCCTAGACAGTGCACTATAGAAATGTGAACAAATGAACAAAAAACAAAAAAACAAATGTCTGCATCTGTAGTTATAGTCTCACTGAAAAAGAGGTTTTTAAAGAAGCAATTGAGATTTGAGATGTTTGTGTGACTACCGGTATGTGGTTCCTTTCTTGTTCATACTTTCCCTAGTCTCCAAGGTGGCCCCCTTCCCAAAGGTTTCAATGCATGCCACCACATTCAGGTATTTGGAGGGCAGAAAGCCACCATGGAAGCACTTAAATGGAGAACCAGCAAGAGCTAACCGGAGGTACCTGTACGTTGTCTCAGGTCGAATTTGAAATCCCAGTCGTATGTCATTTGGGATTCTTGAGACATTGCATCCAGCCTGTGTATTTCTATTATTTAAGGATTTTAAAAAATCATTTCTGAGAGATGCTCAGTATTTACTGTGATTGGAGCTGACCCCAGTGCTCAGCAGGATTAGAGAGCACATGTTGAGCTACTGTGTTGTATTCTCGAAGGCTTTCACAGCCAGGATCTGATAGCTGTTTTGAGTTTTTCAGGCAGTTTGGCTGTGTTCTGGAAGTTTTTCTTCCTGATGTTTCCCCAGACTCTGTGGCCGGCATCTTCAGAGGACACGGAGCTCCCCAGAGCACAGAGAGAACTCCTAGTTCCCTGAGCTCCTTACCCTCTGAAGATGTTGGCCACAGAGTCTGGTGAAACATCAGGAAGAAAAACTTCCAGAACACAGCCAAACAGCCTGAAACACTCACAGCATCTACTGTGTTGTTGCTGTTGTGTGCTGCCAAGTTGTCCTAGCCGTATGGTGACCCTATGAATGAGCAGTCTCCAAAATGCCCTTTCCTCAGCAGCCCTGGTCAGCTCTTACAAATTCAAGTCTGGTGCTTCCTTTCTGGATATAATTCACCGCATATTGGTTCTTCCTCTTTTCCTGCTGCCTTCCACCTCTCCCAGCATTATTGTCTTCTCCACATAATCCTGTTACCCCGTGGTGTGCTCAAAGTAGGCCAGCCTGATTTTTTGTCTTCAGGCTTCCTTTGCTCTAAGACTTCCTCTTTGTCATTCTTGCAGTCCAGGGCACCCACAAAGCTCTCCTTATAGGCCAGGGATGGCGAACCTATGGCACACGTGCCAAAGGTGGCACAGAAAGAGCTTTTGCCTGGCACAGGACATGCTGCTTGGCCCTCCCACTTCCCCCTCCGCTGGACCAGCCATGAGGAATTTGTGGAAGGGGAAGTGGGGAGGGGGCAGGGAGCATGTCGGGTGCCAGGCTGACCCTGCCATCGCCATTGCCATCGCCACCCTTGCCGCCGCCCCCTGCCGCCCCTGACCCCGCCTCCGCCAACCCTGCTGCCAAGACCAACCCCATCCCTGCCCCTCCCACTGCCGCTGCTGCCGCCACTAACCCTGACCTCGTCGCCCTTGCTGCCCTAGACCTCACCCCATCCCTGACCCCCACTGCCGCCAATCCCACCCCCCCACCGCCCCCGTTCCCATCGCCATCGCCATCGCCCTTGCTGCCCCTGCCGCTGCCGCTGCCCCTGCTGCTGCCGCTGCCGCTGCCGCTGCCCCGACCCCACCTCCACTGCCATTACCGCTGCCATCCCTGCCCCTCCCATCGCAACCGACGATGACCCTGACCCCGCCCCCTCTGTCACCCTTGCTGCCTTCGCCCCCTCCCCCCCGCTGCCGCCTATCTTGACCGCTGCCGCCGCCACCACCACCACAGCAGCAACCGAGTTTGGGCACTCAGTGGCAAAAAGGTTTGACATCCCTGTTATAGGCTGACCCCATCTTAGATGTTTTTACGCAAGCAAATGGAAACCTTTTATTTCAAGCAAGCTTCCTCTGGTCTGAGTGAGGTTTTTTATGGTCATCCTCAGAGAATCCTGCCTTCTCGTGATGTGGCCAAAGTAGGCCAGGCTCAGTTTCATTATTTCTTCCTCCAGAGATAGTTCAGGCTTGACTTGACCCAGGACCAACTTGTTTATCTTTCTGGCAGTCCAAGGGATCCCCAAAATTAACCTCCATCACCACATTTCAAGTGCATAATTTTTTCCTGACAGCTTTCTTTACTGTCCCGATTTCACATTCTCATACATGTTGCTGGAAACACAAGAGTCTGGATGATCTTGACCTCCAGTAGCACATCCTTACACTTTGGTGATCTTTCCTTGCTACCCTTCTGAACTGCTATGAAAGAACCCAGTTTTCCAGTTATTGAGATGTTTATATTATTAATATATTAATTTGCCTCAGTCTGGAATATCTTATAAATGGGGCACATTTCTACTTTTGTGTCCCAGTTGATCAGTGAGGCAACAAAATAAAACAGGCTGAACTGTGCTTTTATCATTGTAAGGCTAATTACACTGGTGACAATGAGGCCTGTAATAAGACTTCCTGGGGTAGGAACTGGCAAGCCACCCCAGTATCCCTGCCAAGAACATCCCATGGACAGAAACAAAAGGCTAAAAGATATGACGCTGAAAGATGAGCCCCTCAGGTCTGACGGTGTCCAACATGCTACTGAGGAAGAGCGGAGGACAAGTACAAGTAGCTCCAGAGCTAATGAAGTGGCTGAGCCAAAGCCGAAAGGACACTTAGCTGCAGACGTCCCTGGAAGAGAAAGGAAAGTCCAATGTTGCAAAGAAATATACTGCATAGGAACTTGGAATGTGAGATCTATGAACCAGGGTAAGCTGGATGTAGTCAAACGTGAGATGGAAAGAATAAACATTGACATCCTGGGCATCAGTGAACTTAAATGGACAGGAATGGGTGAATTCAGTTCAGATGACTATCACATCTACTACTGTGGGCAAGAATCCCATAGAAGAAATGGAGTAGCCCTCATAGTCAACAATAGAGTGGGAAATGCAGTGCTGGGATACAACCTAAAAATGATAGAATGATTTCGGTATGATTCCAAGGCAGCCCTTTCAACATCACAGTAATCCAAATTTATGCACCAACTACCGCTGCTGAAGAGTCTGAGATTGACCAATTTTATGAAGACTTACAACTCCTTCTAGAACTGACACCAAAGAAAGATGTTCTTCTCATCATAGGGGATTGGAATGCTAAAGTAGGGAGTCAAGTGATAAAAGGAATAACTGGCAAGTTTGGCCTTGGAGTTCCAAATGAAGCAGGGCAAAGGCTAATTGAGTTTTGTCAAGAGAACAAGCTGGTCATTGCAAACACTCTTTTCCAACAACACAAAAGGCGACTCTACACATGGACATCACCAGATGGACAATACCGGAATCAGATTGACTATGTTCTCTGCAGCCAAAGATGGAGGAGCTCTATACAGTTAGCAAAAACAAGACCTGGTGCTGACTGTGGCTCAGATCATCAGCTTCTTATTTCAAAATTCAAACTTAAACTGAAGAAAGTAGGGAAGATCACTGGGCCAGTCAGGTATAACCTAAGTCAAATCCCATATGAATATGCAGTGGAAGTGAAGAATAGATTCAAGGAACTAGATTTGGTGGACAGAACACCTGAAGAACTATGGGTGGAGTACAGGAGGCTGCAATGAAAAATATTCCAAAGAAAAGAAAATGCAAGAAAGCAAAGTGGTTGTCCAACGAGGCCCTACAAATAGCGGAGGAGAGAAGGGACGCAAAATGCAAGGGAGAAAGGGAAAGATACAGAAAATTGAATGCAGACTTCCAAAGAATAGCAAGGAGAGACAGGGCGGCCTTCTCGAATGAACAGTGCAAAGAAATAGAGGAAAACAACAGAAAAGGAAAAACCAGAGATCTGTTCAAGAAAATTGGAGATATTAAAGGGGCATTTCATGCAAAGATGGATATGATAAAGGACAAAAATGGTAGGGACCTAACTGAAGCAGAAGAGATCAAGAAGAGATGGCAAGAATATACAGAAGAATTATATCAGAAAGATCTGGATGTCCCTGATAACCAAGATAGCGTAGTTGCTGACCTGGAGCCAGACATCCTGGAAAGTGAAGTCAAGTGGGCCTTAGAAAGCATTGCAAACAACAAGGCCAGTGGAGGTGACAGCATTCCAATTGAACTCTTTAAAATCTTAAAAGAGGATGCTGTAAAGGTTCTGCATATGATGTGCCAGCAAATTTGGAAAACCCAGCAGTGGCCAGAGGACTGGAAAAGATCGGTCTACATCCCAATCCCAAAGAAAGGAAACGCCAAAGAATGCTCCAACTATCGCACAATTGCACTCATTTCACACGCTAGAAAGGTTATGCTCAAAATTCTACAAGGCAGGCTTCAGCAGTATGTGGAAAGAGAACTTCCAGAAGTACAAGCTGGATTTCGAAGGGGCAGAGGAACTAGAGATCAAATCGCCAACATGCGCTGGATTATGGAGAAAGCCAGAGAGTTCCAGAAAAACATCTACTTCTGCTTCATTGGCTATGCCAAAACCTTTGACTGTGTAGACCACAACAAACTATGGCAAGTCCTTAAAGGGAGTGCCTGACCACCTTATCTGTCTCCTAAGAAATCTATATGTGGGACAAGCAGCAACCGTCAGAACTGGATATGGAACAACTGACTGGTTTAGAATTGGGAAAGGAGTACGTCAAGGCTGTATACTGTCACCTTGCCTATTTAACTTCTATGCAGAGTACATCATGAGAAAGGCAGGTCTGGATGAATCACAAGCCGGAATTAAGATTGCCGGAAGAAATATCAACAACCTCAGATACGCAGATGATACTACTCTAATAGCAGAGAGTGAGGAGGAATTAAAGAACCTCTTAATGAGGGTGAAAGAGGAGCGTGAAAAAATGGTCTGAAGCTCAACACTGCAGCTCCTTGATCACTGCAGATGGCGACTGCAGCAACGAAATATAAAGACGCCTGCTCCTTGGAAGGAAAGCAATGGCAAACCTAAGTAGCATCCTAAAGAGCAGAGACATCACTTTGCCAACTAAGGTCAGGATAGTCAAAGCTATGGTTTTTCCAGTAGTGATGTATGGAAGTGAGAGCTGGACTATAAAGAAGGCTGATCGCTGCAGAATTGATGTTTTTGAGCTGTGGTGCTGGAGGAGAGTCTTGAGAGTCCCATGGACTGCAAAGAGATCAAACCTATCCATTCTGAAAGAAATCAACCCCGAATGTTCACTGGAAGGACAGATTTTGAGCTGAGGCTCCAGTACTTTGGCCACCTCATGAGAAGAGAGGACTCCTTGGAAAAGTCCCTGATGTTGGGAAAGATTGAAGGCAAAAGGAAAAGAGGACGGCAGAGAATGAGATGGTTGGATGGTGTCATCGATGCAACCAAAGTGAATTTGACAAAACTCCGGGAGGCAGTGGAGGATAGGAAGGCCTGGCGAGCTCTGGTCCATGGGGTCACGAAGAGTCGGACACGACTGAACGACTGAACAACAAATATTATTAATCCTGAGTGCCTCCCACTGTTGGGGCCTCTTGGACTTTTATTCAAAAGAAGTAAAGTATTTTTCTGAAGGCTTATGTATAGGAAGCTGCTTTGCACTGTTAGACTACTCCTCAGTCTGTCCCAGTCCACCCGGCCAGTGATTTTCCCCAAGTCTCTGTCTAAATTTATACCATGTGAAGTAGCAGTCATGTACCCTCGCCTGATTTCGGAAGCTAAGCAGGATTGGCCCTGGTTAGTACTTGGATGGGCAACCTCCTGGAGTAGGAACTGGCAAACCACTCCAGTATTCCTGCCAATAAAACTTCATGGACATGGAGTAACGAAGGGTCGGTCACGACTGTAACGACACAACACACACACACACCCTAGAGTTGAACCTTACCAGAAAGGGTATTCTCTTCCCACAAGGGTCTGTCAAAAGGGCAGTCTTCCACTTCTGTCATCTCTCACTGGCAGAACACATACTGTACTAAGAGGTGCTGATAGTTGTGACCCGGCACTATCAGGAAGAAGGCCACACTTCCCATCCCCCACTACTTGTTGCGCAATGATTATTCTTTTGTCTCACCTATGTGCAGGCATAGTTATGAGGTGGTAGTAAGGGCTGCCCTTATGGCAAGGGGAGACATTAATCGGGGCAATGGTTTCAAACTACAGGAAAAGAGATTCCATTTGAACATTAGGAAGAACTTCATGATAGTTAGAGCTGTTCGGCAGTGGAATATGCTGCCACGGAGGGTGGTTGAGTCTCCTTCTTTGGATGTTTTTAAGCAGAGGCTGGATGGCCATCTCTTGCTTGGAAATGTTCTGATGGGGGTTCCTGCATGGCAGGGGGTTGGACTGGATGGCTCTTGAGGTCTCTTCCAACTCTATGATTCTATGATTCTATGACATTACTTGAGAAATTTGTAAAATGGCGAGTCGACTTTCTCAGTGATTTGTAAGGACACAAGTGTTAATGTTCATCTTACTGAATAGTTCTTATTAATGGAGCACCAAAGTCAGGAGGCTTTTTCAGTGTTTCCAAGTCATAACCCTTTTATATGATTCCAGTTTCCTTTTGCTAAATAGTGTTCTTCTATTATGAAACATTTATTCATATCTAATAGCAACTAATTCAAAAATAGCTTGTCCTCCTGAACACAGTAAAACTGTGGATTTCCCCCCTTCTCCTTGACTCTACACGTGTCTGATTAAGCAGCATCCAAGTATTTTAGAACTACAAGATTTTATTCCATATTGATGTTCCGAAGCATTGTTGCAAATTATTTATTTCTGTTTCCAATGAGACGGCTCCCTTATAGAAAAACTGCCTTTCTTTATCTCTTCCTCTTTGCTAGTACTATACACGTCTGTGCTGTATCATTATCTGTATCCTGTTTTCCTCTCCTTAATATTGTTTGTTTCGTTTTCTCATAATGAGTGGTCATATTCCTCACTCGTGTCTTCCTTCTATCTTTCAGTTAATAGGGTTATACCCCGGAGTGTGCAGTGCCAGGGAAACAAAGCAGTTCTGAAAAGGGAATGATAGGGATGGTATCAGTTACTGAAGAGAGCAAAGCAGCCACCAGTATTGCTACACCTCGTGCACCCCTGTACAGATAGGTTCTCTGATGATGAAAATATTTCCATTAAAAACCTTCTTCCAAGCAATCAGTTTTTATGCATTTCAGTACATTTTAATTTTTCAAACTAGTTTCATAGACTGTACAGAGAATGTTTTTTCCTTCAAGCTGCTCAGTATCTACAATGTGATGAAAAACATTCTTCCGTAAACAGTACCTGGCCTCTACATGGATAACATGACATTTTTGAGTTACATATCCCACATGAGCCCATTATTAATTTATCACACTTATAGGCTGCCTTTCTCTTGACAAGGGAACCCAAGGTGGCTCACAAGATTAAAACAAATCAACACTAAAAATAAGATAAATTAAAAAGTTAAAAAACCGATATGCAATAACCATTACAAATAAATTGCTGATCTAATAACAATTAGCAATCATTTAAAACTTAGGGAGCTGGGAATGTTTAGCCTTGCAAAAAGAAGACTGAGAGGGGATATGATAGCTACGTTTAAATATTTAAAGGCTGTCACATTGAAGAAGGGACTGGTTTATTTTCCATGGCTTCAGAGACTAGGACTCGGGGCAATGGTCTCAAACTACAGGAAAAGAAATTCAGTTTAAACATTAGGAAGAATTTCATGACAGTTAGAGCTGTTTGGCAGTGGAATATGCTGGCATGGAGGGTGGCGGAGTCTCCTTCTTTGGAGGTTTTTAAACATAGGCTGGATGGGCATCTGTTGGAAATATTGTGATGGGGGTTCCTGCATGGCAGGGGGTTGGACTGGATGGCTTTTGAGGTCTCTCCCAACTCTATGATTCTATGAAAACTTTAAAAATATACTTAGAATACTATGAACCTGGCATCCCTGGACTTAATTTGCATTTATTAAAAGCCTGCCTGAAGAGATAGGTCTTTAATTGTTGGCGATAGAATAAAAGGGAGGGGGAGCCAAGCCAACTTCCATAGGCGGAGCATTCCACTACCTGGGAGCAGCTATATAAATCCCGCTTTTATGTCCCTGCCAAACACACCTGTGATGGCAGTCATACTGGGAGAAAATCTTAAGGGCCAGGAAGGCTTATATGGGGAGATATAATCCTTCACATACCCTGGACCCAAGCCCTATAGAGTTTCATGGGTTATAATCAGCATTTTGCATTGTATCTGAATGTAGACCGTTGGCCCATGCAGTTGTTGTAGCAGGCGAGTTGCATGCTCCCTGTAGCTGGTTTCAGCCAGCAGTTCTATTGGTTGCATTTTGAAATCATTGAAGTTTTTGGACATCGTTCAAAGTCAGTTCCATGTAGAACATGTTGCAGTAGTCCAGGTGGGGAGTAACGAAGGCATATGTCACTGTAGCCAATTCGGGCACCTCAAGGAGATGGCGCACCAGCTTTAACTGTGCAAGTGTACTCCTGTATTGAGCAGGAGTTTGGACTCGGCCTTATAGACCCCTTCCAACTCAGTTATTTTATGATCCTATGCCACCTGGGTGTTACAGTTCAGGGATGAGCCAATCTATGTAGAATCTTGTAGCTCAGTAAGTTTGACTTTACCATTTGTATCCTGAGATTTCTGTACACTATAAATGGTAATAGTAAAGTAATAGATAAACTTGAATGTATAAATACATTGGAAGAATTTATTGATTTTGTACTAATAATGGAGTAGGGGTAAAACTCATTGCAAGAGTAAGTGCATTTCTGGAAGGGAGATGTGGCTGCACAAGGGTAATAAATTGGTACCGTGGACCCTTGTATAACAAACAGCTTGTATAACATAAAATCTGTACAACATAAAAATTCCGGAGATAGGGGAAATTTTCTTAACATAATCACCTATGGCGAGAATCTGTACAACATAAAAATGTGATTACTCCGTTTTCAATGCATTCCTAAGGGAATTTGTATAAAGGAAAATTTGCTTAACATTATTTCATTTGGAATGAATTAATTCCTTTATACAAGGTACCACTATTCCTAAATGGTCCCAGTGTATTTACAATTTTATTAGATCATTTCTTTTCTGATTGCTTGAAAAAAGGAAGTGTAATAGAGACAGACAAAAAAAGCTACAGGCTATGCCACATAATACATGTTTTCATCCATTATTTTCATAAGTGGCAGTAATGAGAATCGAAACACTTGCTAGCAAATAGAATAAGTCAAGATGGTGCATTCATATTGTAGTAGGCATTATGTTTTACAAAGATGTGATACAAAGGCGTCAGCTCTATTAAAGCTGCAGTAGCTAATCTGGATTTTCTCAATACAAACGCACACAAACTATGTCCAATTGACTATTCTTGAAAATATGCCAAAGCTAAAACTATGGTAACTGCCAGTTTTATCATAGTCTTCCAATTCCAATTTGGAGAATATTGTACCGTATGGTTATCCTCCAAAGTATGGTTAAATATTCTTCATACACCAGGTGGTCTGAGGGTCTGGAAAGGAAAAAAATGAACTAAATGGAAAAGCAGTCTAAATGCTACATATACATTATATTCCATTTTCTTAAAATAAATGTTGGTATATCAGGTTGGGGAGTAATCAGCCACTTGCCTTTACAGGAGCTTATTTCATTTTCTCTGAGCAAAATTTGAAGAGCAGAGCCAGCTTGATTAGACATAGTTTTGAAAATATAGGAAAGACAGCCCCACAGTCTGCCCGAAGACGCCGGGGAGGTTTGAGCATATGGCCTGAGGCAAGGATTTGATTCTTTTTAAGTAGCAAAACTGTTAGAGTCATTATGAAGGCAAATCGTTTTCTCTCTCAAATCATTTTCTTCTCTTCGATTTGTCTGCTGTTCCGTTTAAACATTTTACAACGCAATCTTTGTAATGCTAGTGTGGTTTCTAAGATAATGATGGTGATAGATGGTTTAACATAAAGGATATGTCTTCGTTCTTTTGTTTGTGTCAGAAGCACCAACAAATTATGTTGACAGGTAAACATACGTTACTAAGCAGAATATAAAGAGACACAACATTGTTGTGTATGAAGGGGGCATACAATGCCCTTCGGCACGCACAAAGGAAGATCTTAAATTGGCAAAAGGGCAAAAATGAATGAGATATTCTTGGGGGAAAAATCTATATGACATTTGCCCAATGTACATGGCTGCATCAACAGCATTCCCTTTTTTCCAGCATAAGATCTTCCTCCGTGCATGTTAAACAGCATTGTATGCATTGTATATGTATTGTGTCGTTACATTTGTGACCCCATGTCCATGGAGTTTTCTTGGCAGGAATACTGGAGTGGTTTTTCAGTTCCTACTCCAGGCACTTACAGCACCTGGTATTCCCTGGTGGTCGCCCATCCAAGTACTAGTCAGGGTCGACCCTGCTTAGCTTCCAAAATCAGGTTGCAGTAGTTACTTGCAGAATGGCAGAGTGGAGTAGGATGAGGTAGTGATCCATGAATCAATTTCTTTATGAATACTGCACTCACTCCCCTGAGGTTCAAAAATCATGTTGATTGTGACAAAAGTGCCACTGGATGAAAAAAATAATAATAGAAACACTGGTCTGGAAATCGTAAGAATTTGTGTAGGTGCTGCTCACTTCCATAGAAGATTGGCTAAAAGGAAGGGTCAGGCAACTTGCGCTCCTGCCTCTGTTTGCTACAGATTTCCCTTCTCTGAAGGCACTTGGCAAGAAAGAAAAGAGCTGTTGGGTTAAAGTTAGGTTCAGCTGCATTGCCACATTTTACTTTGGACAACTAGAGCCATGTGTGTCTGAATTTACCACTAGACTTGTCCTCATTTCCTTCCCAGTAGCTGCGGAAGTCATTCCTAGAACCTAACATTGTACAAGGGTCCCCAACAATATGTGCTTGGTACAATATCTTAAATTATATAATTAATTTAGACTTCAGCAAAATGGTTACTCAAAGCCCTGATTACCCTTTATGGCTGAAGGAAGAGAAACCAGCCATGTTTGCAGATGCAGTAGAGCGCGGCTTGCCTTAATGTCCTAGTATTATGCAAACAGAAGTTCCTGTTGCCCCACTAATTGTTTCACACAGATGTCTTAAGGCTGCGGTATGCACCTTTAACAAGATATGGATTTATGGCTTTGTTTACTTACAAATCAGACAGGAGTTTGCTGAATGTGCTTCTTCCAGATTCCTGGCAGCTAGGCACAGTCATAAATCTTTCTACTCTTACAGATTTTACTAAGCAAACATTCCTATAGTAGACAGTTGAAGAGCTGAATGTGTCTGCTGGCAGTGTGTGGTTACAGACAGTCATATAAGATTGTTAATATGCTGTGTAAACCAATATTATTTTGAATTATTTTCTTTCGAGGATCATGTTACCTCTAGATTAGATATGCTGTACTGACAATAATGTTACTGGCCAGCAGGCGGCGCCATAGAGGAAAAAAACTTCAATGGATGTAGGTTAGTTGTGGAAACACACATATAATTAGTCCTGCTTATCACACAACACTTAAAATTTTCTAAGTGTCTTACAGAAATTAAATGGAAAGACATTCCCTGTCTGAAGGCCCACTACCTAACATAAAAAATGCAAATGGGATTCAGATTCAGGTACCAGCATTTGCCTGAATAACTGTAAATACAGTTGGTTCAGTTTCTTTAATTAATATATTTGATGGAAACTCCTAGTCTATAACTATGAGATTATGCAGTATTGCTTTCTGCTAAAAAAAAAATATGCTGCCTAACGTGGGCATGTGGAGAGAAGGGAATATGGGTATAAATGCGCTTCAAAGAGTAGCCATTCCATGCACCTGCAAATCTGATACACACAATCTAATAGCTTGCCAGCCCTTTAAGGCACTTCTAGTGAGGGTGGTTGCGACAGAGAAAGGTGACTTAAAAGGGGGGGGTCCCTGCTTCATTAATTAAGGTTGGACTAACTTTTCCTGCTGCAGGACATGTGTTGATCAACCACTGTTTGTTTTCTGCATATGGCGTTTTCTCTGGATCTTGGGCTGAAGTGCTCAGTTCAAATACTGTGCATATGTTCTATCTTACGTGAAATGGAAGTGAATGTAGGGTACTTTTGTTAATCATGCAGGTATGCTACAAGGTGGCTTTCTAAGGAGGGCAGATGGGCTTAAGACGGATATGCCATTAATGAGATCTTGTCTGAACTCAGTGCTATAGGCTTCCTGTACCACATTATGATAGTGTCTTGCCTGTTTTATTGAGACCACCCGGCAATCTACTTAATAATTTTGCTTCTCTTAATAGATGATATGGGAGAGCTACTCCTCGGAGAATCCAAACTAGAATTTTTTCTGAAGGAAAACCCTCTTAAACAGGGTGCTAGTCCCTGTGGTCCTCGGCCAAAGTTGATTGAAGTGAAGAAGCATCTCACTGCAGCTCTTGATCGGGGAAATTTAAAGGTACTTGTTACTTCGAGACCCATTGCTGGAAATCAGCTTTATGCTTAGAACTTGAGAAAATGTCTAATGTCCAAGGACTGGTCCCATCTGAGGTGTAGGAGTGCCTATCCCTTTGTTTCAGCTATATAAAATTAGATATATTTTCAAATATGTGAAGTTTTTTCTTTGCTTGAAATAAATTTATAGTACCTACTTGCTGCTTAGAAATTGTAAATTGTTGCATTTATTACAAGTCTTATACATTGTTCATCTGTTGAATGAGAGTATCCAATCTTCCACTACATATTCTCTGTGTTAAATGAACACATTAGCATAGCCTTCTCTAACCTGGGTCCTTTAGCTTATAACTTACCAGACCTAACCAACACAGCAAGTGGTTATGGATGATACATATTATAGTCCAAACATCTGAATGGATCCAGGTTGGGGAACACAATTCTAACATAATGAAGAAATGGAACCCAGGATCGAGGTGTGCAGTTAAGAAGTCTCACCTCAGTGGTACAGCATTTTCTTTCATTTTAAGTATAACGAGCATCTGCACGCTTGGGATGGGCTGTCTTTAAAATGAACTAAGGTGAAATATAACTAGGATTTGGTGTAAATTAGCTCCTGTCCAAGTGCGAGCCCATCCTCAGATGCAGGTCTCATCACTTCTCTGATGGAATGCTGTACTGGTACTGGATGTTTTGATGTTAGCAGCAGCCTTGTATCAGTTTCTCTAAGAATTCCTAAGTTTTATGCACATAAGAGATATATAGTGTCTAAAAACCAGATGTTGGGTTTATGAAATTAATTAATGAAATTAATGATGTTTATTCAGTCCATTACAACTGTTTCTGCTGATTCCTTTGACTCTGGTACAATTGTGCACACTGACAGCTTCGACTCCAGTTGCCTCATCTGTGTGGACGACCTGGACTTTGAGTACATTAGTGGCTGCTTCCTTGACTTATCCTTTAGATCTGATGACTGAAATTTCAGATCTGAAACCATGAAATTGAGTTTTGGCAGATTAGTGATTACAGCCAAACTACAGATACGAGCGCCTTGAGTAACGAAAAAAATTGAGTTACGAAGGAAGTCTGTCCCCAAAAAAACCTTCCACAAAAACTTGAGTTATGAAAATTCTCTGTGGAAAAACTCGAGATACGAAAACTTTGTGGAAGAGTTCAATTTGTAGGGTGCATTACACCCCATTCAGATCCGTGTTATGAGAATTTTCACGATACGGAGCGTCCTGAGGAACAAATTAATTTTGTAACTCGAGGTACCATTGTACAAAAGAGCCACAGGCTATCCTCTTGGTGAGGGGATCTGCGCATGCTTTTATTCTGAAGATGTCACTCAGTACAGTATGTGCCATTTCACTGTGCAGATTGGAAGCTTGGAACAGGTAATGCAAGGCAGTGGTTTAGACACAGCAGATGATTACTGGTAGACAACCTTCTCTTGGTGGCAAAGAGCAACTGTACTGTTTTGACATCAGAGATCCTGTTCAATTCCAGGGATTGAATGACAGTCTCAGACATATTTCCTGGTAGTTTGCTGCAATAGCTAAGCATGATGTCTATCATTATAGTTGCCACTGGGGTGAAGTTTGTAAGTATTGGCATATACTAATGATAATACTGAAATGGCAATCACAAGATTGCGATCTTGAATTAATATGGTGCAACCAGGGGCAACCCAAACTGGGTTTGACCTTGTTGTACCAAATTGACACCAATTTCTCAGGTACCAGATTCTACATGGGTTGATGTTTGTCATAAGAACGAGGCACGTGCACTTGTTTGGTTGGCGAGATAAGCCCCTTGTATCAGTGGGGAGTGGGAGGTATCCTCAGAAGCATCTGTCATCTTTGTAGGGACAAAGCAAACCTGGGATGGAGACAGGCACTGTGCATGCGTTTTTTTTTTCAGTGGTCGTTGAAAGTTGAGAAGCATTCATGAAAAAGACTTTACAACCTAGCTCCTCTCCTGTGTCAAACATGCCAGAATGTATTAAGCATATCTGATGAGATCAATTTCTGATTGCTGGAGGGGGGGGAGAGATTGGTTTGCAGTTATTGGCCTGAAGGACGCATACTTTTATATCTCCATGAGGCCAAGATTTTGCCAGTTCTGTGAGTCAGCTCTAGAAGGGAAATTATTTCACTCCTATTGTCAAATGACTAGGCTTGAACACGTCTCTCTATGTGATCTCTGTCTCTGTCTCTCTCTGTGCACACATATATTTTATGGAGATGTTAATTAAACATGAAGCAGCTGAGGTAAAAAATATACAGATGATGGGGACCATTTGAAAGGGTTAAGGGTTCTTAAGCTATTGCCAAGTGTGAAGTGCTACAGTGATTGTATCAGCTCTTATTTTTGAAATAATAGCTATCTTAGTCTGTGCAAACATATCAGACAAGAAAAAACAAAAGAAAAAAAATACAGCCCACAAAAATGTTGAGGTACCTTAAATATAAGCTGCTATATTTGAATGTCAGTTTTTGTGATTCAGGATCATTTCCCTAAACACCATCGTGAGGCTACATGGCAATCACTTATACATATCTCCATGGGTTAGTGGGAATACTGAAGAAAAAGTGAGGATGGTTGCTTAATATAGTAGACACAAGTTGCAAATTGTGTGATTCAATGTGGCATTTTACACTTGGTAATTGACCCAAGATCCCTAATTGACACACAGTTCTTTTTAATAGTTTTTTTTTAATGGAAGCCTTGTTCTGTAATGGTTTGTTAGTAAAGAAACATCAGGATATGGATCAAAATGCCAGATAATGACACAATAATTATAGCATTTCACACCTGGTAATTACTTAAGAACCCCTGACTGCTGTTTATTTAATCCTTGAAGATGGGTTTGCAGCTTTCATATATATTTTATCTCTTTCTCTTCAAAGTATAGATTAATGATTTGAGCCTAAAATAACAAGGTAAAAAGCTAATTATATTCTTACCAGGGATTATGTTTCCAATTTTCATTTTTTTTCTCTAGCCAGAGTTCTTACAAGAAGCCAACTTAGTTATGGCCAAACTAAATTATGTGGAAGGTGATTACAAGGAAGCGCTTAACATATATGCAAGAGTGGGCATTGATGATTTACAGCTTGTTGCTGTACCTCCTTATCGTTTGAGAATGATTGCTGAAGCATATTCTACCAAAGGTAAGATGGCTTTCAGTGTATTTATGATTTGTTCCTTTCCCTTTCAGAAAAAAATCACCTGAATTGTATTGCAATCAATGTGTACATAAGGAAATAGGATAAGTTGTGGCAGCAAACAGCAACTGATTAATAAGGTGTTGGTGGCTTTTCTGAGTGTGCATGCAGGGGTGTGGTTGGGCACACACATAGGATTGCAGCCAGCACCTCACTAGCAATTTGCCTCTGCGGTTTACACAAGTTATTTACACAACTGTAAACTGTGAGTGGGAATCTGGCTAATGTACATCTGATGAGAAAGAAACACTGTGATGCTAAATTATATTAATATTTTAGAAAGATATGAGGTAGCATTATATTTTCCTGAAAATAAAGAAAAAGATTTTTAAAGTTTTGGTATTGTATGTATTGTACACAACTGCCTGTATAAAATCTACAGTGCTTTTTAAAAACCTTAATACTCCCTGTTCAGTTCACTCAAAATGCATCATCTTTCATTGTGACAGTAAAGCTAGCTCTTACCATCCTTTGCTTGAGTGAACAGTGTAATGGGGGAGCCAGAAATTCATGTGGTATCATCTTTTCTCTTCCAACTTATGATTTTTTTTCCTCACAGAAGAGTCACTTGATTCTTATGTACCAGTAACTTCAAGGATCTGGTGATTCATGGGAAATGGTCATTTTAAATCATTGATTAATATGCTCTTGCACATTATAGAAGTAAGAGCATTATTCACAATTACATCATTGTAAATTACTGCTTTTTATTATTAGTTTCTGATGGTTTATTTGGACTTATATGGGCTTTTTTCTTATATCAATTAGTTTCAGAAATAGGCATGGATAGTTTTTTTGGAGGGGGGTAGGAGTAAGTTAGTTTCATCCAATTTAATCTTTTAATTTTGGAATATATGCCTGGGTTGAAATAGAGACAATATTTATACATTTACAGAATATACTGTTAGGGATGTAGTCAACCTTAGCTAACATATTATTGAATGTAATTTAATTTTTACAATATTTTTACCTTTTTTCAAGTAGCTATGTATACTTGCTGGATTTCTGGTTATAGTTCTAAAGATAAGAGGTTTCAGTCTTGTTTCACTTTCACTTGTGTATTGCAGGTATAATTTCTATAGATGGCAGTGTTGATTCAGTGTCAGAAACAGTTCTGCATTGTGTGCATGCAAAGAGCAAAGCTGGGTCAGTGTTTTGAGAACACAGCTTTTTATGTTCTTTGAGAGTCTTCTATGCTTGGGTGCTTTTGATAGGGCTAGGAATTGTTTCTTTTGTCTGGGAGAGCAAATAAATGCCATCTAGGCACCTTGTTTTACCCTAGAAGGAGCAATTTAATCTGAAGAAGGATAACCCTTCTGGCAGTTGTGTCCCCTGCAGACTGCAGTTCAAGTGCTACTCATGTAGCATTGAGGGGATTTTACCGTCTGGCATGGTAACTGAGGAGGATTCAACACAGCCTTCCTCCAGTATAAACATATGAATCTTGTTGGAGAGGCAGATGATAAAATTAGTAATGGTCCACCACTAGATAGGTGGGATAGAAGTCCAATTATTACAATTATCATCAACAACAATTGATCAACATTTAAAGATGGCAGTTTCTAGAATGCCTGAACGGCTATAGCTAGGATGCTGGTTGGAGGGTTCAGAGACTTGCAGTTTTGAAAAAGTAACATTCACCACGTCTGAGTCATACTGTATTGGTATCTTGGTCTATCTTTCTGCTGTTACTGTACTAAAGTTACTGTGATAAAATTTATCATCCAGATACCATCAGGATAGTTTTGTTTAGTTTCTTTTCATTTCAGCTTTTTTACTTCTTCAATTTGAATGCTGCTCTGAAAGATTAAAATACTTATTTTCTGAATTTTTAAAATGTTAACATAACACTGCATATAAATAGCACTGCATATTTCTGTCTTATACCCCCTTCTCATTTGTTTCACAGTAGAGTACGAGTCTGCAGTTGGGTTCACCAAAGTCCTAGCTGGAAATAAAAGTATAATTGCATTTAAGAATGAAGTTTTTAAAAGGAAAAAAGGTTTTTTTTTTTTTAAAGTAGGTTGTTAGGATGCAGTGGACCCCACAATGTTAGTAAGAAAAGTTAAGGTGAAAACCAGATGATGTCTAAAACCCATAGCCAATAATGGGAAGAAGTCCATTTTACTTCAGTAGTTTAATAGTTCACTCTGTGTAAAAAATGTTAAAAATAAGAAATATGCTTTGAGAAACATAAACATAAGAAATAACATATAAAAACCATAACAAACAAACAAACATTAGAAATAAGAAATCAGTATTGGGAATTTGCAATATGAGAGTATGAATTTCTGCTCATGTCAAAAGCCAACTTGAAATTAGCAGAAGTTATTATCCCCGGGATTTTTTTTTTTTTTTGGTCCAGGAGTCCATTGGATCTTAGCAGTCCTCCTTAATTTCCCCCATCAATGAAATGTAAATATTTTTTAAAAAATAAAATAAAATTACCTGCTTAGTCTGTACACCTATGCTGCTATGGCTAAATTTAAAAAATAAAGTCAGGCTGACTGACTGACAGATGGATGAATGGATAGTTGGATTGCTGGGGACAGAATGGATCGTACGTCACTTTCCATCCTGTGCCCTTGGAATAAACTGCACCATTGATGATTCTGTGGTTGAAACAACATTTTGAAAAAATGAAAATGGAATATGAATTGGTTCAGGACTGACTGCAAAAAGAAAATGCCCACTTGCATAGAAGTTTTATATATAGGAACATTGTTTATCTCACGGACTATGGCACTGTGCTCCATCCTCAGTGCTGATTTCTCACTCCCGCAGCTTAATAAAAGTAGTATGCTCTATTTCGCCTAGCAATTGAGCTTTCCAAAACTGGTATTTAATTGTGCATTTTGGGCACGATTCTGTAAATTTCTCATACAGTGGTACCTTGTATAAAAGAATTAATTTGTTCCAAATGAAATCATGTTAAGCAAATTTCCTTTATACAAATTTCCCATAGGAATGCATTGAAAACAGAGTGATCCCATTTTTATGTTGTACAGATTTGCCCTATAGGCAATTATGTTAAGCAAATTTCCCCTATCTCTGGAATTTTTTATGTTGTACAAATTTTACGTTACACAAACCGTTTGTTATACAAGGGTCCACTGTATATTCAGACAGAAGGCCTGCCACTTCTTCTGGTGGAAGGAAAAATTGTCAATATACTCATGGATCTGTCTGTTTTCTCAAGAGAGTGACAGATACGGCTTCCCTGGGTTGCGCAACCGCCACCATGTCTTTCAACTCTAAGACCCTGCTGTAACTCTCTGGGAAACTTTTGACATCCATATCAGAGAGGGTTACAAGGGAGAGGTGGCCAAAAATACCTAAACCAACCTCAGTATCAGACTGGATTTAGACCTATATCCTACGCCAGACTAGGCACTTACCTGCTTTGCCAATTATGCTAGGTGAGCCTGAAGAACATAAAGAGATGATTTTGGTACCAAAAATGCTTTCTTAAATAAAATGCATTTGTTTTCAGGTCTTTGTCTAGAAAATTTGCCAATTTCTTCATCAACAAGTAACCTCCGTGCCGATCGGGAGCAAGATATCATTATGTGTTACGAAAAGGCTGGGGACATAGCTCTTCTGTATCTCCAGGAGATAGAAAGGGTAAGCTGCGCTGTCTAGTTCAGCCATAATATCTGATTGTGTCTATTTCATTCATTTGCCAGGTGGATGAGAACTACCATCTTATGCCTGTCTTTTAAGAATTAATAAGTTCTACTCAGCTTAATGGGAGATATGTATGGGATAGCCTTGATATAAGGATTATGGAGAATATATATGTAGAACACTTCAGATAGTATAAAATTGAATGGTATAAAATGCTATGCAAAACTTCAACACTGCTTACACCTCACCTCTTCTGGACACCATATTGTGTCCAGTTCTGGCCACCGCTCTTCAAGAAGGATGCTGACAAATTGCAACACGTTTAGAGGAGGGCAACAAGGGTAATTAACGGGCTGGAAACCAAGTCCTGTGAGGAAAGACGGAAAGGATTAGTCATGTTTGGCCTTAAGAAAAGAAGACGGGGAGGAGAAGTATGATAGCACTATTCAAAACAGTAATACCTTGGATAAAGAATGCCTCTGATAACAAATTTTTCAGATAACAAATGGAGATTTCCGGGTATAGGGCTGCCTTGGATAGCAAATGTTCCCTATGGGCTGCCTTGGATAACGAATGTTTCATAGTGCCTTGCCAAAAAAAAGTGTACCCACAATACATTGTTCTCCCTGTAGCTTTTATTAATCCTTTCACTGCTTTTCTTTGCATTTTAGCGGGAAGAAGCTGGGGTAGTCTTGCTGGTTTCATTTCTTCATGTTTGCAGGTTTTTCCCATTGCTCTGCAGGCAAAAATGGGCTGGATTTTTCTTCCTGCTTATGTTTGTCTGTTTGCGTTTTTCCCCGTTGCACTTTGGGTGGGAACAGGCTGGAGTAGTCTTGCTGGTTTCTCTTGTCCATGTTTGTATTGCACTGCAGGGGGTTGTTCGGGGGGTGGGGGTGTTCCAGTACTGCAAGCCTTTAAAGTGCACTTGATAAAGAGGTCTGGAACACCCCACTCCACTTTTCCCCACCCTTTTTCAGACCTCCGAAATGGATTAATCGGTTTCCCATTCATTTCAATGGGAAACCACATTTTTGATAACATTTTTTTCGGATAACAGTTTGCCTCTGAGAATGAATTAAATTCGTTATCAGAGGTACCACTGTACTTCAGATAGACATGTAGAGGAGGAGCAGGATCTGTTCTCATTTGTCCTAGAGTGCGGGACACATCATAATGAGTTCAAGTTATGGAAAGGCATTTCTGAAGGCATTCAAGAGAAATTTGGACAGCCACCTGGCACATAATTCTATAATTTGTATTCCTGCATGGAGCAGGGGGCTGGATTTGGTGGCCTTATAGGCGGCTTCCAACTTCACTATTTTATGATTCTATGAAATCCAGAATTTGGTTGAGTATCATTAAATCTTCTTAACTGTTAGAACAGCATGAGGTGATGAGTGCTCCACCACTGGAGGCATTCAAGAGAAAATTAGACAACAACCTGTCAGATACAGTTTGGTTTGGATTCCTGTGTTTATTCTTCAATAAATCTTTTGATGAATGACAAATAAAATTTATTTGTGTTTAGATGTTGACTTTTGTATAAAAATAGAAAATGAATATAAATATTATGTAATAAATGTAATCCACGGTGGACAAGAAGCTACTATTAGCACAGATTGTGGAGAGAGAGGCTAGTTTCCTAAAGCCAAAAGCATCAGACAAGGTTATATTTCATTCCCTTATGTGTTCAATCTATATGCAGAACATATCACATGTAAAGCCAGAATAGATTCAGATGAAGGGAAATGTGAAAACCTAGCGGATGAAACATCAATAATTTTGCAAATGCAGATAACACCATCTTGGAGGCATGAAGCAGCAATGACTTGAAACAACTGTTAAGAAAGTGAAAAAAGAAAGTCCCCAAGCAGGACTGCAGTTGAATATAAAGATTGAAAAAATGACTACAGAAGAATGACACAATTTTCAAGCTGATAATGAAGAAATTCAGATTGTTAAAGAAGACTGTGTATACCTTGGCTTAGTCTTCAATCCAAATGGAGACTGCAGCCAAGAAGTTAGAAGACTCACCCCTGCCCAGTGGGTGCTGGAAATTGTCAGTACTTCACACACATACCTCCGCAAGCATCTTTTGTGTCCTGATTCAGTGACATTTCAAGATTCTAGAGTAGACAGACCTTTAGTCTAATTCAGGGGTTCTCTTTATGTTGTTAAATAATGGAGATATCTCTGCCTTCAAACGCATAATGAATGCTGATCAGTGGTAGGGAAGAGACCTGCCCGGTCATCTCGGAACATGGCAATGAGTTGGCATATATATGTTACATTAATTCTTTGCATAAAATGTGATTACTAATGGAGGTAATGTGTGTACGGAAATTAGCATGATGGGACATAGTGTGAATTGCTAAGCTGAATATTAAGAGCACATTTTGGTATGTATTAGAGCTTCTCTGAGGAATGTAGAAGGAACATACATAAGCCAGCAGCGCAAACAATGGTCAGCTAATATTGGCAATTATGTCATGTGACATCTGGAAGCTGTGAGAAGCTGAGATCGGGGGAAAGAGAATCCATTATTATTCTGATTTATTGTTCTGATGTTTGTGCTGATGATCTTAGGATCGCGTTGAGCAATGGAGCTCACTGCAGTTAGGTAGAATAGGAAAAGTTAGCTTAGAAGAAACCTTGAATGTAATCAGTTAGTCAGGATAACTTAGATTTCATTATATTTTAGGGAAATAAGATTATCATTGAGATTTGTAAACTTTTGCTTTTTATATACTTTTTGAATTCTTATTTTTGCATCTTAGGAATAGAAAATAAAATACTATTTTTGGAAAGTAACGTGACCTCTTGTTTTGAAAAGAACTCCGAGTATATCAGAAGGTGGATATGTTTTGGAGTAACTCAGCCAGTGCAACCCCCTTCTGGTGTACTGTGCAATGTGCAGTAACATCTCCACATATTGGTTTAATTTTCTTATGAAATCGTCACTTTCTGCAGTATGTTACCATTGCCACTTTAAATAGAGCTTAGATACATAATTCACTGTTTGGTCTGCCCAAAGTCCGGTCCGGGGGCCAAATCCGGCCCGCCAGGCCATTCTGAGTGGCCCGCGGCTGGCTGGCCCGCCCCTCCCTCCCTCTCCTTCGCCCCATGTTTTTTTTTTTTTTTAAATCTTCCACCAACACTGACACCGCCAGAAAGCTTGAGGGGCTGGGCCGGTGGGCTGGCCGGTGAGCAGAAGCTTGTGGGGCTGGGTGGGTAGGCAAGGGGGTGGGCCACCATCACCAGCACTGTCAGGAAGCTTGTGGGGCTGGGCGCACGCACGGGGGTGGCGCATGGGCAGGCCGCTGCCACCGGCATCACCGGGAACCTTGTGAAGCTAGGCACCTTCCTTCCTGCGGGTGGGGTTGGAAGGGGTCAGTGGGTGGGGCTTATGGGTCAGTGGATGGGGCTTGCAGTGGGGTGGCAGGGTCGGGGAGCAACCGGCCCCTCACACATTCTCAGCCACCAAATCTGGCCCTCCTTACAAAAAGTTTGGGCACCCTTGGTTTATATGAATGGCATTCCAGCTGAAATGTATCCAACATCATGTGCTCTTCTAAGAGTGCTGGGACTCTCTTTATCATTATCTCAAGTTTATGACAGATTGACTTGCATAATATAGGAAAAAATCTTCTTTGGTAAAAAACAATCTCTCACCAGAAGTGTACAAAGTATTTCGTGAAGCATTGTTCCTTAGCAGCTTATTAGTTGTATAATCATTGCATTATAACAGAGAATGTGGAGGTCTTGGAATAGATGCAGTTTATGGACATTCATTATGTTCCTTGAGCTTTTGCATCCATTCTTTTCTGAATTGTCAGCAATTCTCTCTCTATTTTCAAATTATTGTTTTTGGGATTGTTGTGCCTTTATTTATAGCACTCGTAGCCTTCCTTTGCCTGACGACCTCAAGGCAGCTTATATGTACAACACTAAAACAAGATAAAATATTATATCCATACAGACAGAGGTATAAAAACAGATAAAATAGTGGAACCACATTTATGAGCCTTAGGACTTTGGGCTGGCAAGGACAGCAGAAGGAAAGATACAAATAAAATCAAATTAAATCAAGGAGGTTAAGGGACGAAAGAAAGAATGACATTCAATAATGCATGTGTAGGCTGAGGCAAAGGCATCTAGGGCATGGAGAAAAAATTATTTGGTGAGTTTGATTCTATTTCTTTGTGTTGTCTCATAGATAATGATTACCAATATACAGAACAGAAGCCCTAAGCCAGGTCCTGCAGCACATGAACAAGAGCTTGGATATTTTTTAGAAACAGGACTTCAGAGGGCCCATGTCTTGTACTTCAAAAATGGGTAAGAGTTGGTTTAATATGCTCGCTGATCATAACATGAAAAAAAAAACACCACACCAATAAGAAAATGAACTAAGTTAGTTCTGAGTAACATCTTAATATTATCTCCTTGCTTGGAGGTTTTTAAGCAGAGGCTGGATGGCTATCTGTCGGAAATATTGTGATGGGGTTCCTGCATGGCAGGGGGTTGGACTGGATGGCTCTTGAGGTCTCTTCCAACTCTATGATTCTATGATTCTATGACATTCTATGATTATAAACATAATTTAATTCTTTTCTTCCGGTGTTAAATTTTCCAATGTACTGTACTTAATTTAAGTTGGGTGCAGAGAGATTTAGGGGGATATATTATCTTACAAATACATTTAAAATGTCTTAGTCTTGCGGGGTAGCTTTTGTATTGACAGATAGGAGTAGGGAAACAAACAAAAAAGTTGATTTTAAAATAATTTCTTCCAAATCTCTTCAGTCACCACTTGTTTTAACATTGTGCTGCAGGATAAACATTCATGAAGATCAACAGTATGTATATACATATTTTTATTTGTGACTACTCAGTAGATCCTTGTAGATGATGCATGAGAGGTCATTCATAATTTTTGATAACCTTTTCTGGAGTAGCCTGCTAAAGATATAGGTGATTAAGAAGTCCAAACATTGCAGAAAATGAAGAAACGAATTTGAGCCTCTGTTCATTTTTAAAGGCTTCAAAACTTGGTGCACTAGTTTTAGATTAGTTGCTGCTATACCTGTCTTGATTATGACAACCTTGCGGTTGGAAATGGGCTTTTAGAGGAAGAATAGAATGATGTTTGCATTAGTAAACTGAGCGCCATCTAAATGTTGTAGTCAAGAAAAAGCACTCCCAAGTTTTGAAACTATCTCAGTTGGGTCAGCATGTAATTGGTTTTATAGGTTCCGTTGTTAGTGTTTTGAGAAACTATTTGGAATAATGCATGACCTCTGAGTTCTACTCTAGTTCTACTGTCACTACTTAATTAGAAGAAAAATGGAACATCAAGATTTCATTTTTCAAATCTCCTTGTGGTGAAGTCGGGGGCGGGTGGAAGTTGATATTATGCCTGTAACTGTCTCCCCTATCTTCCGTGGCAGTTGCTGAAAACGAATGAGCTATAAAATGCATGCTCCTAAAATTTGACCGAGTAGAGACGTACAAATCATTGTATTGCCAGGGACAAAGAGTGATGTGGGCTGATCACAACGAAATGTTACACCAAGATTCAAGTTAAAATGTCTTCTCATAGCAAATGCACAAACCTGTTGTGAAACCAAACCTTGCTTTCTTGATGTCATACACTCGGAACCGTAAGGGGTGGGTGTTGTTAGCACATCTGTGGTGTGACTAGACTTTTAGAGTTCTGAACTGAAAAACAAACTGAGTAGCAGTTTTCCCTACTCCAGGCCACAGCCAATGTGAATTAAGAGTTTAGTTAAGAATATCACCAATGGTTCGCAATGGGCACGGTTTCTCTATTTAGAATAGCTTTAGAGAAGAAGAAAAAGATCATGCTACTGATCGCCAATGTTCTACAAGGATATGGCACTTGAAGAAGACGAGCACAGCAGCCTCATAGAGCAGCTTTTTTCTTTCTTTCTTGGACAGCGGGCTTTGTGAGATTCACCAATATACAGTGGTACCTCGACTTACGAATTTAATCTATTCCGAATGCATGCTCTTAAGTTGAACTACTCTTAAGTCAGGGTACCTATCTCAAAGTTGAAAAAAATAAGTTAAAAATGAAAAAAAGGAAAAAAATTTGTAAGTCAAGCAGACCATATCTAAAATTTGTAAGGCGGCAGTTAAAACGGCAACAGTTTTCCGCTCTTAAGTCGAGCTGCTCTTAAGTCGGGGTACCACTGTATTAGGAATCGGACATGTTTCCTCTGTTTGGAAAGTATTTCTTGCTTAGTTCATTAAATCAGTTTAAGAATATATAAACTTGGCAGGCTGATTCCATACTGATAATGAACTTTTGTTATACAGTGATACTCCGTTTTACAGAAATAATCTGTCCCCTGCAACGTAATGTCAAACAAAAATTACGTAAAGTGGATCCATATTGGGTGTCCTTTGGGGGGGAAAGCATAAAGGGTTTTTTGGCATAAAAATGGGTAAAGCGGGAGTTTTGCATAAAAATGCATAAAGCGGAGATTTTGCATAAAATGTGTAAACAGACACATTATTTCTGAAGGACTTCCTTATGTCATGCACAAATTACATAAAACATGACGCCTGTAAAGTGGGGTAGCGCTGTACTTGGTCTTTCTTTCTTTCTTTCTTTCTTTGAACCCACTGAATGAACAGGATTTAATGGGTCTAATCATACTTGAACGAACAATTGAATAATGATACCTAATGTGGTTTAGTGTATAGAGTAGTGGACTAGGACTTCAGGAGGCCTGGATTGGAATCCCTGATCAGCCATGAAAACCCACTGGGGGTGTAGGATCAATAAAGCAATTCCCTAAATATCTCACCTATGTTGAAAGCCCTCTTAGGGTCACTGTAATTTGGTTCTTACTTGACAGACAACAAATAACAACAATGCAATATGTAGTTAATTATACTTATTATACTCATTAGCCGCCCAGAGTTCCTATGGGAAGATGAGTGGGGTATAAATCTAATAATAAATAAATAAATAAATGTGTATTTCAGGTGTGTCTATGAAAGATCTGGAAAGATAGGGCATATTTCAGACCATTTATGCGTGCAGTTGTTATCTGCATTTACCATTTCATACTGTCAGAAGACAGTCCGTTTTCTCAGACCCACATTTCACCAGTGTTAGCAGTTGAAAATTTCATGGCTGAAGTGACATTTTTAAAGGAATAAGTGGTAGGTTTTCTTAGAACTGAAAACATCAGGGTCCTCACAGAATACAGTTTTAAGAGTTTGAGGGGGGCACAACAGCTGACAGAAAGTATTTTTATGTAACCTTATTATTACTTCTGTGAAAGAGAAAACTGGTCAGAAAACAAAAAGGTAAATAGCATGTGTAAGAGGTACTGGTAGAGTGTGTGTATAGCACAATGGTGGTTTATTGAAGCAGAACTATCTCATTTATGTTGGACCAACTGGTCCAGTTAATCTGTCATATTATCCACAGTTTCCACCAGGCTTCCCTTTTAAACAAAAATCTTGAGCTATTTTAGAGAGACAACTGTGAAACTTGAAAATTCCATTATCTAGTAGATAAACTGGGGCCTTTAGAAGAGACATGGAAAGGCTATAATCTGACCTCATTTTATGATTAAATTAAAATTTGCCTTGCTTAAAAAGCCAATTTATTATGAATGTCTTCTTCCCAAAAGAAGAGAGAAATTCTAGTTTGACTGAATTATAATTAGTGTTGTGTGTTACTTGGAAACAGAGGACTGTCTCTTGCATAACAACACACAGACTGCTTTGAATATAAAAATAAATTATGCCCATGGACTATTAAATGAATTATTGATTTATTTCTTCTCCTGGTTGGTTATCCACCTGTCTTTTCATCTCCTCCCCCACTTTCCTAGTCTGAAAGAAGGGATGTTATAGTCTGGATCTCTGAAATAGTCGCACAGGCTGCATGCTGTTAGTTGAAATGAAATCTTTCAGATGGTATCTAAAGAGCTCAATAAAGGGTGAATCTTAATAATATTAATATTTAGATTTGAGTATGGTCATTTCTCACTTGAAAGAACCTATAAGGAAGATAAATCTATGAATAGATTGCCGCAGAACTCAGCGGCTTCTCTGCAACCACCTGCAACGAAGCAACATGCTAGGATAGTGTAGGAAATGGGAGGACTGGATGTACTTTCCTGTAATTAATTCCAGCAGCTACAGAGAACCGCGGGGTGACTATACAGGCAGGAGGCACCCAGGGGAGGCTTTCTGTTCCTCCACTGCCATGACCTGCTGTCTCTACAGATACTAGGAAGGGAGAGAAATAGGAGGCTCAACAGAACCCTGTGAGTCAGGAAAAAATATATTTAACAGTGAAATAAGCAGCCAAATGACTAATTGCAGTCGCATTCACATGAATTGCAGTCTTCTCGGCCATGTTAATTTTAGAACCCGTGACCCGGAACTGGCACTTTGGGGCAGGAGAACTCCAGTCCTGGTACATAGTTCTCAACATGGTGACCCAAACTCAGTTCAGCATTGTGCACTTGTACAGTTTTAAAAATACACCCATATTGCCACTCCCGGACCTCAACCAGGCTTTTTAAAAGGCCTCATTGGCACAGGGTTCAGGTTTTAAGGCATTGCAGTGGGAGAGGCAATTTTCAGGAGTGCAGGGTAACTCTGCCTGCATCACAACACACCCCATGCTGAAAATCCCTCCCCACCAATACTTCACTTAGGCTTTTGAAAACATTAGGATCCCACACCAGAAAGATTATCACCATTCTTCTGCTATCAGGTGCTTTTGAAATCCTTCAGTAGTGCTGACAAAGATGTTTTAAGAGCCTAGGTGAAGTATTTTAAAATTGCAATGCCAGGAAAGAAGAAAGGAAGGGAAGCGTCAAAATAGGAATTGCCCAGACACCTTTTCTCCGATTTCCTTTATGTTGTCTCCAGGGACAAGCAGTCCACAAAGCGATGGGCCACACTTTGTCCATCCTATGTTGTAAGAATTAGAGTCTGAGATAATCACAGTCAACTTTGGTTGTAATGCAAGATGGTAATCCAGCCTAGGAACGGAAGAGATTGTGATGTCAGTTTTGACTACTCAGAGGAAAAGAGGGGAAGAAGAGTAGAACACCTCTTCGGCAATGCTCTGAAAACAGTGCTTGGGATTTTTTTTTTTTTTTTTTGCAGAACAGAACAGCAAAAGACTGGGACCCTTGTCATCCTTTGGAAGGAGCCCCAAAATTCAGCATATGCTGTAAGCTAGTGGAGACATATACAATGTCACTCCACTCCCCACCATAGAAGTTGAATGAAATTATTATACATTCAAAGCATTAGCCACATCAAAATTCAGAAACCAAACACGAAGCATGGGCTTTGTTAAAAGGACTAGACAGAATAATACAAAATTAAGGAAAAAGTTTCTTTTCTTTGCTACTGATGTACTGAAGTACTTCAGTTGGCTCTCAACTCAATATGCACAAAAGAGTGACAAGATTTTCCAGCATAGAAATGTTTCAATGGTGTTCCATTCCAAAATCAGAACTTCAGACAACACTGAGAAGACATGACAAGCCATCTTGGAAATGTAGAACAAGGGATTCTCGATTGCTTCCTTCATCTGCATGTCTAAACCAAGAACGGAGGGAGAGCTAAAGCACTAGATTTGGCCCATCAGCTTCCCGGCTGAAAACCTCTTACCTCGGATCAGTTGACATAAAGATGGGATGCTCCCTTCTCCCTCCTGCATTGCCTCTGGTGAAACCCTTTTAAAGAGGAGAGCATTTTCAGAAGGGGATGGCTGGAAAAATTTGGGCCAATCCCCTCTCTCTCTCGTTGTAATCTTTAAAATAATTATTGTGGTATGACCCATATCGTATTTTAGGGCAGAAAATTGGGCTGCAGATCTTTTTTATCTCCTGTCCAAGGGTACCTGGGGGCACCTACCCCCATTTTTAAAATACAGTTGTCAAATTCAGGGTAATAGCATTTTAGTATTGGAAGGGACCCCAAGAGTCTTGCACTCCTGTTTTTTGCTGGTGCAGGAGTGCAAGTCTAAAGTGCTCCCCATCGATGATTGGCTGTTTCAAGTTACAGCATTTCTGTACTCCTGATTCTCCATGGCAAAATTCAAAGAAAAATAAAATAAAATAAAATAAAAGACACAAACATGTGGCACCTTAAAGACTAACTTTCATATTTTAATGCAACGTTTCGTTCACATGTGAACTTCGTCAGACATATGTAGCAGCAGAATGAGGTGTACGATATAATATGAGCAAATATTAATGGGCTGTAGATGATATGATAGGCTGTAGATTCTCCATGAAACATTATTCTAAATACTTTTCTCTTGCCCTTGATTTTCTTCCTTCCTCCAAGAGGCATCTCATCCCTTCCAGAAGAGTGTCCTCTGCTCCATCAAAAAACTCAGGTTCCCTGATGTGTTATAAGGCAGGCCTTAAGCTGTTGTGACTTGTTTTATTCCAGCAGGGCACCCAGCTTGCTCTGACTGCATGCTAGACTTCCTAACCCTCAGGCAAGAAAACAAATGCTGTAGAGTCGTTGTAGGCCACCGTGGAAGCTTCCTCACCATCCACATTTCATTGTTCAGTGAGGGCAGCGATGACTTTTGGTCTCCCCCTCCAACACAACTTCCAAACGCCCATTTGCCCTCTGTGTTCATTCGCTGCTGCTCACAAGCAGACAAGATTGGAGGGCAGCTTTAGAGCTGGTGACGGCCAGCCCCACCTCCTACCAAGCTAGTTACTCACTTCTCAGTACTTAACTTTGTCCTAGCAGCCGATCCTCCCCCTGAATACATGGCAGCAGTCGAACAGAGAGCCAAAAATGTATGAATCTATAGGTTCACATAGACTTTGTGTTTATAACTACTTATAACCTTGTAGCTTTAATGTAATGTTGTCTATTAATGCTGTAAGATGTCCCTCAATTCCTTGTTCTCAAATACTTGAACATGTCTTAATTGCACTGGACTGCATACAGTATTACCCCTCATTACTGTAAGTCACCTTGAGTCATTTTCCAAGGAGAAAGGTGAGGTAAAAATATTCTAAAATAAATAAATAAAAACTTTAAGGAGACCTCCAGAGAGCTCACATAAGTGAGACGCAAGTTCACCTTGTTATGTCCCTTCCCCCAATCACATGCAAAAGCCCTCTCCCCGATTTACCCTCCCTGTTGAACTGCTGCTGCTCACATAGTCGTAGGGACTGAGGTCAGCTTTACAACTTAGTGACTGTTTATTTCAGCTTTCTTTTGGAGCGGTTCTGCTCATCTCTGGTTTGTCATGTCCTACTTTCCTTCTCCATGATTTGTGTAGATATGCAGGATGAAGCCGTTGTTACTCCTGGGGCAGAAGGTAAGACAGGGAAGAGTAGGTGTAACCAGGTCTTGTCTTGTACCCTGCCTGCAGCTGACGTTATGTACCTGCATACTCTCCTTTTGCTCTCAGCTCCAACCTTGTATCTCCCTTCTGCCTATTAGATAAACACCTCACACCATTTCTGATTCCTTGATTCTGATGTTCTTTTTTTCTGATTTCTTTCTGCAGATATTGACTCTGCCTAAAACTGTCCTTTCTTCCTAGACTGTAGGTCCTCTGACCTATTAAAAAGACGAATTGCTACTCTTGGAGTGGTACTTCACCTTTTGGGGCAGAAAAAAAGGGGTCCTATAGAGAACCGGGGGAGTAAAAGCCAGCTTGTAAAAGCAGAAAGCCAAGGGTTGCAATTTCTCCACCTCTGCTTTCCAAGACACATTAATTAGCCTGGTGTTTGTTTATTTGTTGAGCCACATTTCCCTGAACTGTTCTGCCAATCAAGACATCTTAAGCTGCACTTTATCCCAAGAGGTATAAAAGCAATGGTTGTTACTGTATTTATTGCAAGCCTGGGTTAAGGAAATTGCATCCTTCATTAATGAAGAGAAATTTTATGAATGTTCACGGGTACCAAAAAGGACAGTGTGATAGTCTAGCATGCTAGTTATTCAGAATGCAACATTAGAGTTATCCTCAATTTCAGTTGCCAAGTTGCATTTAAATTATATTCTACTCTCCTTAAATCCCGAGTCCAACCTAGCTAAAAATACCAACTGTGTGGGATGATAAAGCAGTATGAGGAGGTAGTTTGGAGTACATAGATGTCCTGAAGCTTAATGTTTGATTTCAAAGTCCTTCCTAACATTAGCAAATGTTCATTGCCATATAGTTCAGAATTGCAGTTATTTTGAAAATCAGTTCAATTCCTAATGTCATAAAGACATTTTAAAATGGCGTGAGCCATAAAACCATAAATTATACAGCTCTAACTCACCATTTAATGTTCTCAACAGTTCTACTAACTAACTGTCCCTCCTCTTCTCCCCCCTCCTCCTCCCTCCGCTCTCCCATATACCCCCTATTTGCTACAGCCTATGATATCTAGGCCACAACCCATGAATATCTGCTATGAAATGTATATCTCAGCTCATATTATATCTCACACCTCATTCTGCTGCTATATATGTCTGAAGAAGTGCACATGTGCACGAAACGTCACATTAAAATATGAAAGTTAGTCTTTAAGGTGCCACATGTTTGTGTCTTTTGTTTTGTTTTGTTTTGTTTTTCTTTGATTTTTGCCTAAAATACTCATATAGGACATCATTTTGGTCAGTGTGTGGTCTCACATGTAAATCTTTTTAAAGAGTCTGATAACATATTTCCAGTATTAAATATATCCATTTGATATTGATCAGTAGAACTGTTACCAAAGTTAATGTCTCAACTTGTCTAGTCAGGGAATGTGCAGAGGCTGTACCTGAAGGAACTATGGTCTTAATCATAGTTGAACTCTTTTGAATGAGTCAGTGCCTTCCCTGAAATTTGAAAGCAAGGCATGTATGGTCAACCAGATGTTTAGGTTCAGTAACTTCATAGTTACTCACCAATGACTCCGCTGACCACACTTTCATTACAGCGTAACCGCCTTCATTGCGAAGCATTTAAAAAGTGGTATTGTGGTCTGCACAGGCAGGAACATAAGCTTAAAGGCCCCTTAGGTCCCTTCCAATATTTTCTGTGCAACATGGATGCTACTAGAGAATATTTCCTTCCTGTACAACTCTGGTTGCATCTGAATTTTCTTATTTTGGGAGAAAGTTGCAAGGCAGTAGGGGACTGCTACCTCTTCAGAGGATGGGTGAGCTGATACTGAAAAAGCACACTCTTCTCACATCTTAGCATATATCACTTTGTAAGGAGCCCCGTGGTGCAGTGGTTAAATGCCTGTACTGCAGGTAAAAGTGTGCTCACGACCTGGGGTTCAATCCCAGGTAAGCAGGCTCACGGTTGACTCAGCCTTCCATCCTTCCAAGGTCGGTAAAATGAGTACCCAGCTTGCGGGGGAAGGGAGCAATGTATAGCCTGCATAGTGTAATGAAAAACTGTAAACTGCCCAGACGCTACTTGAAGTGGTATGGGGTGGTATATAAGCAGAACACTTTGCTTTTGCTTTTTTGAAACAGCTAGAAAGGAGACTTCTTTTAGTGCAAGGAAGAAAATGTCGTGCTTTTGAGCTTTTTGGAACTTCAGCCCCGAAGCCTGACCATTGGTCATACTGACAGGGTCTAATGGGAGTTGTAGTCCCCAGCATTTAGAGAATACTGGTTTCCATACTAGTGACTGTAGTGGTTCCCATGTTGCTGAGGTAAAGTTGGAAAGGTCCTTCGCTTGCATAATGATTCTACTGCAGTGCATATAAACTTTTCTGCTGAGCCGATTGGCTCCATTTCAAGGCCAAGATTTACCGGTAGCCATTGGAGAAAGCGCAGAGTAGCTGCCAAAAATACCATGGCACAGTATTAAAGCTTTATGGCAGGCTGGCATTACAAGGGCAGCTGATGGACTACAGCTGTTATTGTAAAGGGAGTGTTGCAAGTGCAAGTGCAACTCAGTTTGCAGTGAAGTTACATGCATTTGCCATGCGGAAAGAGAGAGGTCCCCACAGGTTCCTTAGGCCAGTGATGGCCAAACTTTGGCCCTCCAAATGTTTTGGACCACAACTCCCACAGCCCTTTGTCATTGGCAATACAGGCTTGGAATTATGGGAGTTGTGGTCTAAAACATCGGGAGGGCCAAAGTTTGGCCACCGCTGCCTTAGGCTATCCTTGACCAGGTTTCACCAAAGTTGACCTTCCTTCTGATTCTGTACTGAAATTCTTAAGATGGCAAACCTTGCTCCCTCTTTCTTACATTCCCAATACCATCACTCCTCAGACCGAAGACGCTTCTGCTTTTTACACAAGAGGCAGAAGTAAGCACGGCTTTGTACGTCTCTGCTTTCACTAGCCAAAGTAAGCGATTTGTATCTTCTCATAAAATGTTGCCAAAATAGCACCACTGATTGACATAGAATCACAAGTTATGAATCATTGGACTGTTTGAAATGTACAAAACATGCTATGTTGCTTGTTTACAGGCATTTTTGTTCCTTAAAAAATCCAGGGTCAGTTGTAAAAACTGTATTTGGAAGTCCTTGCAGAATAGTCCTACACTCGGTTATTTTTAAAAGCTCAACCTGTTTGGCAAGTGATTAAAATCATCAGCAGCTCTTTTCCCACCCTTTTCACTTTTCTTTTGTTTTCACATCTCTGTAGCCAAGAGTATGTTTATTTTTCAGAGAAGTGTTACCAGTTGTTACAGATTATTTTGAGTCCGTGCTTGGCTCGGAACCAGCGTCCAATAATTAAATTCAAATAAAGTAAGGAAGCGCAAACACTGAACTGTTCAAGTCTGATTTATTAAAGCCAAGCCAAAAGCAACAGTCAGTGGTCTCACCCTGGATGGTGTGAGTGAGCCCTGAACATTTGTTTAACACCAGTTTTTATACATACAAACCAGTTCAAGGTTTCCCTCAATCAGCATTGGTGGGTCATTGTTCACAGTTGCATCCAATCTCCTGTGCCATCAAGCTCTTGATGGTCCAAATCCTTGAGTCAATGTTCCATAGATTGGTGTTCTATTGTTCAACTGGGCCCAGTCTGACAGAGACAGGGAATGTGGAACTTCAGAGAATGAGACAATCTCCTGTCCCTCAGGCACAGTTTACCTTGGGGATAATCCCCTCATCCAGGTGTCTGCCATTTCCTGGAGTCATGTACTTCAAGTTAATTTACACTCTTAATGTATTCCAGTTCCTATAATTTATCTAGCTAGAATAAATATTTTGGAGCCTGATTTCTCATGGTATCAGAAGCTTGCTATATCAGAGAGGTGAAATAACTTGTCACTACCATGCTAACACAGTCTGCTAACAAGTAGAAGCTTTTAAAAATGGAGGCTAAGTTTAGAAAGAAAAAAGGGTAACCATAAAATCATTCCAGCCCTTTCAAAAGCATCTACTTTCATGTGTTGTTACTGATGGAAGAAATGCATGATAGAAAATATTCGTTCAACAAGGTATGGATGGTGGTTAACTTGTGATTACCGATTCTTATTTACTTGACCTCCATTTTATTTTATTTTGTTATTTTATCAATGCCTCACCTTTATTCATGAGAGCTCAGGATGAGTTCCCAAACAGACTTTGAGAAGATCCAGACCAATACACCATCATCAGGGCTACCACAGGTGACTTCAGATCTGGTCCTTAAGTCTTTGCTTTCTCTTGTTATTTTTTCTTCCATACTCCCTGTGAACATATATGATACTATCTTTTAGGAGTACCAGACTTCCCTTCAGCTTCTAAAATATTTCTCTGCTACATTTTTTTTATTTTTGAGCCCCAGAAGATTAGCTTTGTTAATAATGAATAACAAATTTACTGAGTTTCCGTGTACTGTACAGTACTTGGAATTAGAATTGAGAAGCACTGCCAATGAACTGCCCAGAATAATAGGTTTTTGGATATGTTCTGGACTTTTTTGCTCCACAAGTTCAGGTCTGAAAAATCCAGAAGTCAATCTAGAGTCATCACCCTAATTGTAAGTGTCTAATAGATAGGATAAATACTGTATTTTTTCCTTGAAAAGAACAGAAGAGTTAAGACTTTAAAGTTACATTAGTAGGAAAGGATACAACCCTGAGAGAAATTTAAATTGTATCAATTTATACATACTAAATTTCTTTATCTTCTAATTCTTTACATTTCCCACTTAATGTAACTGATGGTAGCAATTCCCAAGTGTATTTTAGAATAAGTGATTTGCAACAATAAAATATGTAATCAGAAGAGAAGGAACTAAGGCTGCAAACTGAACAAGATCAAACAATTAACTGGTCCCTTTTAAAAACCAAATCCAATATGTTTCTTGATTCTATGAAATTTTGATTTATCGTTGCTTTATGCCAGTTGTGTCATTATACAAATATGGCACTGATATAAATTATCCATATTGGGAATGCAAGGAAAATAGATCTTCAGCTTTCAGTTCAGTTTGCAAATGATGTTTCTGATCAAATCAACGATACTGCCTATAGGCTTAGGCGGATGTTACATTTGGAAGCATGTGGAGGACTAAATGGGTTGCAGGAGTGTACATTCATCTGATTCCTAGCTTTGATACCCCATGCGGATGTCTAGCCAGACCTGGGTGACCTTGGTAGAGCTTCACAGAGAAGCTTGTAAGCAAATTCAGTTTGAATATTTGTCCAAAGGCTGCCTATTAGATAAGTAAGTTTGCACTTAAATGGAAGCCAGATTTCTCCCTCCATCTCTTTCTGCTACTTGGTCTTTTTAAACTAGAGATGCTGGGGATTATATCTGGTATCTTCTATATGCTAGGCATGCGTTCTACTTCTGTGCTGTGGTTAATCCTCATTAAGCCATCAGATCTGCCAGTTCTGTTACTTGTTTTGTTTTTAAACTTGGTTTGTTTAGCATTAGGAAAAAAAGAAGATTGCATTTTCTAATTATGGTTTCATTAAAAGAGGTGTCTGTTATGCCCTTCAGAGATATGTTCTAGGAGAAGGAATAAAATAGACGATTTCAATTGGAATCTATTTCTTGAGTGGTCTTTGTAGATCTTTTAAAATACTGTATGTAAGTGTGTGTACGTGTGTGTGTGTGTACGTGTGTGTGTGTGTGTGTAGGTGTAGGTGTAGGTGTAGGTGTAGGTGTAGGTGTAGGAGAAGAACATTTGTATCTTGACTGATATATCTAATGCTTTACACTTGAAGTCATGCAGTACATATTTACATTTCTGTAGTAGCCTTTCACTTTGTACATGTCATATTTCCTCTTACCCGTTTATCAACAGCTCTCAAAACTGTAGAAAGTTGAAGCCATTAAGTAGATGAGATATTTAAAAGATTAATGGCTTTATTAATAAATTTCTCAAGTAGTACAGGAGCAGTATGGTCTCAAATTTTAAAATTATTATGCAACTCGGGATCGAGAAGTTTAATAAAGCAATGCAGAGGCATTGCAGAAGAAAATAATGTGAGGCCTGACATTGTGCCAAAGTGCATTGAACTGCATTTTTTAAATCCTGGCAAGAGTGCTGATTAACTGACTTGTAATGCATTTTAATCACACATCATTGCATGGGCTGGGTCGCAGGTGCCCTGGATAATATAAATTATTATTTATTATGCCAGAGTGTAATTTTCTCAGCCAAATAGAGTAAGCGCGCTGGGCCATTAACTCAGGTAGAATTGTGCATTTCTCCTCTGAGTTATTCAACCATTTTGGTAGCTGTCTGGTTTGCTAATCAATGTTATTATTGGTATCCTCTTGACAATGCCAGCATCTTCTTAATTTTGCACAAACATTTGTTAGCAAAAGTTCAGGGAATGTGCTTCATTAGTTTGATTCTTGACCGTTCCAATCAGCATTACCCAGTGCATAAATATTTGTGTCAATACCATCCATTTTTATTCTGGTTCTTTCAGTAAAATAACATCAACAAATTGTACTATAAAAATGAATGTGCATCTTCACTCATTTTTGTCCATATTTACTTGGGCAAGATCACAAGTGGAACCATACGCATAAAAACAATTTGCACCAGTTTGTGTAAATGCTATGTGGCAGATATCCTGCTAGACCGTGGGTTCCCGACTCATAGGTGACTGAGTCAGAGGCCCTTTTGGTCCATTTTTAGGGAGACGGGACACTTGAAAAACAGTGGAAGATACTTAAAAGACAAAGGGCACCCATCCCACTTGAAGGACAAAGGGCACATTCATTCAAAGGTGAGGATATACACATATTAGACAGAGAAGATCGGTGGTTTGAGAGAGGGCTCAGGGAAGCCATTCATGTAAGCATTGAAAACCTCTCTCTCAACAGAGGTGGGGGGGGCTCACTGCCACTTATCAGGCAGTGATTTCAACAAATCAAAAATACTTCACACCTCCACCACCAAGGCCATAGCTAACAATCCATTCTTAATGGGTGTTTGGACTTCCACCCTTCTTAGACCGTTGTCCACCTAAAGATCCTATTCAGGCCATTGTTCATCTTACGAGCCTATTTCAGACGAGGGTGACATGAGGTCAAAGTGAACTATAAAATGGAGGACTCGCAACTAGCTTTCCTCAGACTGATGAAGCTATTTGGGTGAGCAGCGAAACGTTTCAGTTTCTCAAGAAGAGAAGTCCATTTGCCATGACTCAACTTCCAGAGTGCAAGATAACCATCACTTGTTCTCTTTTATGTCATTGAATCCAAAGGGGGATTGAGTTTGTCTCCCTACTCTCCCGTAGGGAGATAAGGATGGTACCAAGGTCCCTGAGGCTATCTGCTGTTTTCCAGAGGGGTGCATAACAAGGAGGCTGTATCTTGAGCTTCATTTGGCCAGGCCATCATCAGTGTTTTTCCACATACCAGAATGGGGAGGAGAAGAATGTCAACTGCTCTGATGGAATAGGAAAAGGGAGCATGATCTGTGTAAATGCAAGGGTTCCATGAATGATCACCATGCATACTCATTCTGAAAGAATTCTTTTGGGGGCAAATTAGGACTTTCGTTCTGCTTTAGAGATGCTTGGGACAAATTCTGCTATTAAGTACCTCATATACAGCAAGAACCGGGATGTATTGAGTAAAATATTGTTTCTTGATGAGATGGTTAGTCATAAACATCCATAATTTGAGTGTAGAATGCTGTATATTAGAGACATCAGGTGATTATAAGGCATCACATGTGTTTAGAAGGTAATACTCATGGGATTCATGAATGACTCTGATGATCTACAATAGCATTTCCTCCATTCTAGCATAAGTATAGAGTAGCTAGTTTCTAAGTGTAGTAAAAACCTCTAATAATAAATATGATAATTTGATGCTTCCTTGCATAAAAGTGTGATAATATACTTAATTAAAATTCATACTTTACTGCATGGCTCTGAAGGTGAAAGTAAAAAGGGAAAAACAAGTGTGTGAATTAGCAGGCATGGATTCAAGTTGGTGGCTGATATTCTGCTACAGTACATGGCATAGTTAGTTATAGCTTACATAGCTAGAGTAGGCCCATGGAATCAGATAATTTGATGAATCCACTGCTCCATAAATTCCATTAATTCAAATAGGCCTGCTGTAGTTGCAGCTTACTTTAACACAGATAAGGCCCATTTCAATTTGTGGAATTTATGAAGGAGATAACTTACCAAATCCCCACTGATTCAATGGACCTATTTTTGTGCAATTTACTATGCCCTGTTATGGGATTTATATAGTATCCATTAAACAAATGGAAATGTGCTAAGCGACATGATTTCAGCCAGCGTATGGCATTCTGCCCCCATTTTATTCATTATTCATTTTATTCATTATGAAGAGCTTGGAAGAAATGGTGTCACATTTTGACAAGATGAAGTTAAGCATTTGGAACTGTATGTTTTATTGAAAAAGTCCCGGCATTGAGGCTTGCTGCTTTCCAGTTCGGTTCTCTCTAACTGTAAAGCTGGGCCTTTCAAGATGCTACTACTCAGGCCCACTTGACTTCAGAAAAAGGTTATTTTTATTTGGATTGAGACATGCATTTCTTGGGCTCATTCAGTCCCTCATTAATTTCCCTTTATTAACAGTACTTGGAAAAATCCTTTTTTGAAAGAAAAAGGATTATAGACTTTCTTTAAGGGGAAGAAAGAAAAACAATGGGAAAATTTGATGACCTGCTCACCCCCTTACCTGTGATTTAAACTTGACACTTAAATTGAATTTAAAACTATTTTCACGGTGTGTATCTATTGACATTTTGTATGATATTGTCCAGTTTTTCCCATTTGTCTTTTATGGGGCCCAGCCTTGTGATTTCTTTACATGAAGGTGGGTGGCAGGAGTGAGGTAAAAAAAGTATGTCAGTGCATATTTACTGTCTGGAGCAGTGTTTCCCAACCTTTGGCTCCTCAGTGTTCTTGGACTAATACTTCCAGAAGCCTTTACCACTAGCTGTGCTAGCCAGGATTTCTGGAACCTCAAGTCCAAGAATATCTGGGGATCCAAGGTTGGGGATCACTAGTCTAGAGGATGAAATAACAGTGGCCAAGATGGTAACCAAATGATGAAGGCTATTTTGGTGTCCAGTAACTATTCAGTTATAAATGGGGAGACCAGCCTAATCAAGATTACTTCAGTAGGATCTAGTGGCAAGAAACTAATTGGCCTTGCAAATTCCTTTTGGACAGGTACCTTTTATATCTTTGATTTGGTGTAACTCAGCTGTACAGTAGGTTTATGGTTTTAGATCTAGACATGCCATTCCACGAGCCGGAAAGCCCATACTGCAGTAAACAAGTGTGTTGTTGTTGTTGTTGTTGTTTTGAGGTAGCAAATTTGGGAATTATGAATTTCCATATATGCCTACTATGTTGTTTCCGAGAAACCCTGGGCATTGTAGAACAGCTTGGTGCAGAGCAGAAGGCTGCAGTGTTAGTGGAGATTGGTGAAAATTGCCCCTCTCCTTCCTTTAGAGGAGCAGCCAATGAGTCATATTGGACAGTCTTGATCTAAATCAGGCATGTCCAAACTTCGGCCCTCCTGATGTTTTGGACCACATCTCCCAGAATTCCAAGTCTGCATTTCCAATGGCAAAGGTCCGTGGGAGTTGTGGTCCAAAACATCTGGAGGGCCGAAGTTTGGACATGCCTGATCTAAATCCTCATCTGGAGTGAACCATTACTTAGTCTTTATGAAGAGAGATAATGAATCAAGAGAGTTCATACCAGATTCAGTAAGGGGGTAGTGTTTTTTTTTATGCCATAAACAGTAATGTATAACATATTGAAGCATTAGCTGGAAATGTTGAATTTTATGTATGCATACAGGAATTTGACAAGAGGAGTCGGTAGATTTAGAGAAATTCTAAGAGCTGTTGAAACCAGAACAACACAAAATCTACGCATGGTAAGATTATTTTAACTTCAATTACTAAACACACAGTATGGAGTATTAACTGTGAAGTCTACTAATCCTATATCCATTTGGCTGGGAACATGTCTCACTAAGTGTACTGTGATATTTTTTGTTCTATAAGACACACTTTCCCCCCAGAAAAGTAAGTGGAAATGTCTGCATCTTATAGAGTGAATACAGTAGTCCCTGCTACATACGTATATATCACATATTTTCATTTAGAGAAGTTACCTGCACGGAGCCTCTCCCGTCCCCTGCTGCAGCCGGGATTCCTAAATTCCAGTCACCTCGTTTGCAAAGAGACTTCCTCCAGGGAGCCTCTCCCCACCCCTCTCCTTTTACTGTCAAGATTCCCCAGTCAAAAATCACCTCGTTTGCAACCCTCCCTTTTTGCAGCTTGCATTCCACAATTCCAATCACCTCATTTGCAAACCTCCCCTTTGCAGCCTGTATTCCCCAGTCCCAATCACCTTGTTCGCAAGCCTCCCCTTTTGCAGCTTGGATTGCCCCGCCATGAAACCTTGGGCTAAACATTTTTTCTTGTTTTCCTCCTCTAAAACCTAGGTGCGTCTTATGGTCTGGTGTGTCTTATAGAGCATAAAATATGATATTTATGTCAGAATTGCAGTGTAGTAATGTTGGTACATGGTATTTTGGCTTTCATTGCTATATTAAATATTGCAACGCTATTAGTAATTAATACACATCCTTGTGCAAAAGTAATATAGGAATGAATAATTTAGAAGAATTTAACCAGTGTATGCATACTGGGTTTGTTCCTACACAGTGCTCAGCCATGGATTAAAGCTGTGTACCCAAAAGTAAATCAAGCCTGCAAACTCGACTCTCTTACTTCTCCAAGCGGGAATGTGACTTCCCTAACGTTTAGTTTCATTTCCAAGAAGTCACAGTTCTTTGGTATGTGTGGACCAGTAATTGTGGTTTGAAAACAAACTCGGTTCAGTTGAACAGGCTAGTTTTGGAACTCATAGTCTGAATTTGGCTTGATTTGAAACACACCTTCTTCTCAGCTGTGTGTGAGGAGGAGTATGGGGTGGGGAGAGTATGAGCCTGAGGCTTCACTTGAACCTGTTCTTTCTTGTGTAGAGAATGATAAATTATGATCATGTTTTATGTAAAAGCCAGTTATTAGAATTTTGACAAGTGAGGCCCTCAATGAAATGTTATTTTGTATTACGGTGTGTTCAGGTACATTTTTCTAGGCATTTCATTCCTTCCCTCACCCAATTTTTCATTCCCTGTGAATCCTCGGTCAGATTTTGCACCCATCTAGCATGGTAAATTCTCATTGGGGTAGTTTTTGCTCAAGTATTTATTGTTTTTTGGTTTCCAAACCAACTTATCCCTTCCTATTGAGTACTAGAGTTGGGCACAAACCAGAAAACCCATGGTTCGGGTTTGTCTGGTTCAGGCCCACCCTTGGTTCAGTTTGAGTTAGCGTTCGTACGAATTTTTTAAAAAAGTATGAACCTGAACCGGTTCGGGTTCTTACCGGGGCTTTTGAGGCGCTGGCTTGGGGCCAGCACCTCCTTTTTTTTCCCAAGTGCCCACAGCGCAGCCTCAGGGGCCAGGTGGATGCTTTTTTAGTTTTTTGATTTTTTTCTTGATTTTAGATCACCGACCTGGCCAGCCCCGGGGCCAGGTCAGCGCTCCTTTATTATATTTTATTTTTATTTTTTTTACTTCCGGGTTCCAGCCGTGCTACAGCTGTAGCGTAGCCGGCTTCCCCCCCCCTTTTCCCTTTATTTTAGGGCGCCAGCCTGGGCACCCCTGGACCAGCACCAGGTAGGAGACATCTCCACCCCCTCCATTAACGAACCGAACTGAACCGAACCATTTTTTTCATTTCTTTTCATTTCGTTTTGCTTTAAATTTACTCCTAGCTTCGTTATTTATTTCATTATGTAACAAAATGAATAACAAATAACAAAATGAACTAAATAACGAAACGAACTAAAAGTACTTATAGTACTCAATAGAGATGGGCATGAAACGAACTAAAAGTTCATTTCATGCCCATCTCTATTGAGTACTATAAGACAGACACTTGGGGAGTTCATAAAGTGTATGTAGATTTAGCCCCTGATGTTGCTTTAAAGTTTGGGTGTTTCTGTTGGGGAATTTTTTTAAGACTCCATTTTACTCTATTTTTTTTAAAAAAAGTATCAGTCACCCAATTTATTTCTGCTAAAAGGTATATAACTAAATAAAGATAATTGGTAACTATATAGCAATGATAATACATTAAGAGCACATTTGATTGCTGTAGTAAAGTTACACATGTGAACACTACATATAGCTTCTGATGTTCTAGTATAGAAATTAATCTAATTTATCCTACCCCTATGTATGCATTCTGTTTGCATTAACCCCTTATCTGAAGAAAATATTTTTCTTTAACAGACAATAGCAAGGCAGTTAGCTGAAATCTTGCTACGAGGCATGTGTGAACAGAGCTACTGGAATCCGTTAGAAGATCCTCCCCATCAGTCACCCCTCAATGATCCTCTCTGGAAGGGTGCAAACACTAAAAGTTATGCACTTAGCCGAAGACCACGTGTGTACTCAGGAGAAAAGTAAGCTGTTCGTCCAATTCATTGATATTAATAATTGCAGTGCTGCTGATAACTTAAAAGGAGCTAGCAAAACGCAGAGCTAGAATAATGAGAATTCTGAGGCCCTGGAACCAAACATGTCCTGACTTCATATGTACTCCTCTTTGGATTCAATAGATGACCAGGTCCTTTTTCCTATGATACTGTTACTTGATGTTTTCTTTTGTGCAGTTTTTTCCCCATTATGAAAAATTGCAGGGACTTTTCTAAAGCTTTGTTGGACAGCCAGTGTGGTATACTTGAGTTCCAACTGTTACTAGAATATGGTCCCTGAGAAATTCTCTGAAATTTGACCCTTGGATTGAAGGACTTCCCCATCCTTGCCTTGAATTTTTTCAGGGTGTCTGAGACAGATGTAGAAATGGAACTCAGAGACATGAGGAAGAATTAGTTCTAAGATGATGTATATGATTATGATTACAGTAACCACCCGCTTATTGTGGGGGTTAGGGACCCAACCCAAGCCACAATAATTGAAAATCGCGATATGCAGATGTTGGGTCAGATCAGGACTGGGAAGGCTGTCTGGGGGCCCCTACACTTACCTGAGGCCTGGCGCTACCCCGAACGGGCCTCCAATGGCCTTCCTGAGGCCTGTCGGAGGCCCCAGAAGTGCTCTCTGGTGATCCCAAAGTCACTTGCAATTCACCAGAAAGTACTTCTAGGACCTCTGACACTTCTAGGGCCTCTGACACGCCCAGGAAGGCCATTGGAAGCCACAGAAGTGATTTTCAACGATCTGGAAGTCACTTCCGGTTTTCCGGAAGTCACTTCGTTTGCCGGAAAGCACTTTTAGGGCCTCCGACAGGCTCGGGAAGACAATTAGAGGCCCGTTCAGGGCAGCGCCAGGCTGAGGTAAGTATTGGAGAGCTGAAACAGGCCCATCTGGTTTACCCCAGGGGGCCTTGCCTTTCATATACTGCAGTTCCGCGATATACCGGGACCGCAGTACATGAACTGCGAAAGGGCAGGGGAACACTGTAAATCTAAATTCTTATTGATTCAAATATTTTATATTTCATTTTCTGAAAGTCTGTTAAAGAGCAAACATTGGTGCATGCCATTACACCTGTTATCTAAGAAAGAGTGTCAAGATTGATATTGAATGTACAGTATATTGTTCTGTGTTCTTTCTAAACTTTTTACATAGTTTCAAAGATGAAAGCAATAACATTAAACATTATGTTCATGATATACAGTGTTTGGTTACCCACAAGATACTTAAATAATTCCCATGTTTCCCAACTGAGTGCTATGTATTTACTTCTTTAGATGACAATAAAATTTGGGTGCTAAGCTTATGTTGTGCCTCCTGGCACGGTAGTTAAACTGTAGTACTGCATTCAAGACTCTGCTTACAAGCTGATTTCACTTGTGGAGGTGGAGGTTAACTTCACCTTCCATCCTCCTGAAGTCATTAAATTGAGTACTCAGATCTCTAGGAGGCAATGTGTAGCCTGCATAATTAAATTGGAAATTATTCAGAGAGAGCTTGAAGCACAATAGGATGATAAATAAGCAACACACTCGGCTTTGTGGAAAGATGGTTTAATTTGGCTGTGATGTACTCAAATAGCTTGTGTGTGTGTTGCGTCATTAGTCGTGACCAACCGTTCGTGACCCCATGTCCATGGAGTTTTCTTGGCAGGAATACTGGCTTGCCAGTTCCTACTCCAGGCGGCTACAGAACCTGGTATTCCCTGGTGGTCTCCCATCCAAGTACTAACCAGGGTCAGCCCTGTTTAGCTTCCGAAATCAGGTGAGATTTATTTATTTATTTATAATGAATAAATAAATAAATAAATGTGCTTAGGGCATCTAGGCAGCTACACTCAAATAGCTTAAAAAGATAAAAGTCCTCCAGTGGCTTGGTCTTACATCCCTGGCAATTTGTCATTCTCATTTCCCCCCTATAGCCTCTGAAGAGGTATTTTCTCCCCTATTATAACCATTTTTTGAAAAAAGACAAAGAGTGATGTTGTGAACTCTTCATCTGCTTCGTGAGTTAGTTAATTCAATAGAAAGCCCCATGGACACTTGCCCCAAATTGAGCATCCTTCAGATTTTTTTTTGCCTTTATATTATTTGTACTATTTGTGGTCCTTCAAAATTATGACAGTGCTTGACACATAGCCCCATGACATAACATTTTAAAAATACTCTTATTTTGAATCGCTGGTGCTGTACAGTACTAATGAGAAGGCTGTGCACAGTCACTTGTGCCAAAAACACATAACAGCTTCTAAGAAAATATTGAAGGTTGCTTGCCCATGTTTGCATATTCATGTGCCTGTTTGTTTGTACTTTTAAAAGTTCATAATCCTAGTCACAAGGTATCATTACAGTACATTTTTTTCAATGAAAGGATCAGGAGCTGTCTTGTCTCTTTCCGTTCTTTTTTTGGGGGGGTGTGTGAGAATTGTTCTTGGAGCATCTAGCTCAATGTTCTTTGTTATCTCTATTTTAATTTATTGTTGATTATTGTTGGGGATCTTTGTTGGATCAGTGGTTGCAGATGATTTTTGGTTGCTTTAAAAAGAGACACCTCTTGTGGTACTATATGAAAGAACTACTTATTTAACTAGAAAGGAAGGGTACACGGGAAGTTTTCTAACAATAACTATTCTAACAGCCATCTTGCTAAGCCAGGAACATGCTTCTCTTTTCTCTAAGAATACAAGGCACACACACTAGCTAGTCTTCTACCAGAACATTCCAAGTGGTGTGATCTCAACAACCAATCGGATTTGCTCTTCATATTAAATCCAGCCCATAATACTCTACATTCCCATTAACCCTGTAATGGCTGAAATGTAAATCTTGCCAAATATTCCAACAATTATACTATTATATGGGTTTGTATTGCTTACAAACTTTCCAGAATGGCATGTATGCAGTATATTAAATATATATAAATCAGTCTTCATCACTCCACTCCAGGGTTCCCTCTAATTTTCAGCCCCACTAGGTGGGGCTCTCTCCCCCTCATGTGTGTGACTTCTGCCCCCACCCCAACCACATTTGGGTTTCTGTCATGAGCTGAAAGAAAGGGGCTGGAAACAATTGGTGTGGGTGCAGGAAGAACGAGGAACACTGCACGTAGGGGGACAGAGTCCCGTGCAGCCACACACCTTTTCAGGCATGTCCAAACTTCAGCCCTCCTGATGTTTTGGACCACAACTCCCATAATTCCAAGCCTATACAGTGGTACCTCTGATAACAAATTTAATTGGTTCTCAGAGGCAATTTGTTATCCTAAAAAATTGTTATCTGAAATGTGGTTTCCCACTAAAATGAATGGGAAACCAATTAATCTGTTCCGGAGGTCTGAAAAAAGGCAAAAAAGCTGGGGGAGGGGGGTCCAGACCTCTTTATAAAATGCACTTTAAATGCTTGCAGTGCTGGAACACCCTCCAGAGAACATCCCCCTGCAGTACAATCCAAACATGGACAAGAGAAACCAGCAAGACTACCCCAACCTGTTCTCACCCAAAGTGCAATGGGAAAAATGCAAACAACCAAACATAAGCTGGAAGAAAAATACAGCCCATTTTTGCCTGCAGAGCAATGAAAAACAACTGCAAACACAGAGAAATGAAACTAGCAGTACTACCTCAGCCTCTTCCAGCCAAAAGCAAAGAAAAGCAGTGCAAAAATTAATAAAAGTTAGCTCCATATCTTACCAAGTTTGAAAGGTCCAAATCCTACAGCAGAATGGCTCCAAAACACCTTGAAAAAAATGCTCTAACTCCTTCCACCCCTCTACAAACTATGCATCCTGCAATGCATGCAGGGTACACATTTGTTGCAAGGCATTATGAAACATTTGTTATCCGAGGCAGCCCATAGGGAACATTTGCTATCTGAGGCAGCCCTATACCTGGAAATTTCCATTTTTTATCCAAAAAAATTGTTATCCGAGGCATTCTTTATCGGAGGTATTACTGTATTTCCAATGACAAAGGACTGTGGGAGTGGTGGTCCAAAATATTTAGAGGGCCAAAGTTTGGACTTGCCTGTGAGGGAACCTTGCTCCATGCTGATGGAACTTTCAGAACAAAAAAGCTTAGAGCAGTGGTTCCCAACCTGGGGGTTGGGGCACCTTTGGGGGTCGAACAACCATTTCGCAGGGGTTGCCATGAGGCAGTGAAGAAAAAGGCACAAACAGCTTGGGTCTGGAGGAGGGTGGGAAGAAGGAGGGAAGAGTGAGTTACAACTTGATAGGTTGGAGGGGATGTCAGTCAGTGGCACTGGAGGCTGCGATTGGCTGAGGGTGCCTGTAGAGGGAAGTTCTCAATGTCACCTGTGGCAGTGGCCTGCTAAAGGGGGTTTGTGGCCTCTTCCAAGCAGGGCAAGGGGTCACCACAACATGAGGAACTGTATGAAAGGGTCACAGTATTAGGAAGATTGGGAACCACTGGCTTAGAGGGAGATACAGTTCTATGCATTTCTTTTGTCTTCAGGCTGTATGATGTTCTCTTTCAGGTTTAAATGTGCTTTTATTTCATTTACTATTGTGGATATGGTAGGTGGAAAAAAATTCCATCTGTCAGACTGTCTTCTATACTGAATTATGCAAAGGCTGCAATATTAGTGGAGCAGGTAATAACAAAACTAAGTTTCTAAGAGGAGAAAAAGCATTCTTGTGTTCTTATATAATAAAACATGTTTTATATATTTCACGGAAGCAAAACAATCCAGTTTCTTTTGTGTTAGGAGCTCCCCGTTTTCCACATCACCAACCCAGTACTCTTGCATGTTCTCATTTTTTGTTTTTTTGTTTTTTTGGTCAGCAATCATTCAGCCTTCCCCTCTGTCCTAACCCTGCTCTGAAGTAGAAGTACTTTCTACCCTCTACACCCCACCAACTAGTTGACTGAAGAGTTCAAGACCTTGGAAAGGGAGGCACAGACAGAGCTGTTCAGAGCTGCTCTGGGGAAAGCAATGTCCTGGGCCTGAGAGAGTTTTGTCAGTTGTGAAGGTCAAGCAAGTCTGCCATCTTCTCAGAGGCAATGCAGCTGCACTTTGCCAAATGTAGTTCTTCAATCTTGAAAAAAGCTACCCTGAGGTGTGCACCACTAGAGTCACTGTATGATGTTGCAGGGCCTTGTGGCACAGTAGTTAAACTGCTGTAATGCAGCCACAACTGTGTGCGTGCCCTTAGGAGTGTCAAGCTCAAGGCTCACTCATTCTTCCATCTTTCTGATGGTTTGTGAGGGGAGGGTAATGTGCATAAATACTTGTAAACCGCCCAGGGGGGACTTTAAGCGCTATGAAGTGGTATATAAGCAACATGCTTTGCTTTTTTATTGCTTTTGCCTATCATGTATCTAAAGTGGAGACAAACTCTTTTGTTATAGACTTAACAAGATTCTTAAATATCTATACCTCTTAATTTTAATTAGCACTTTGGAACCCTGGACTTGACTTAGTATTCTGGGAAATGTTAATATTTCGAGAAGAGGCATGAAAACTAGAGGACAGAGGAAGGTCTCTTATATCAGGTCATATTATTTGTTCACCTAGCCTGCTCTGACTGCTAGAAGTCCTTTATGGTCTCATGCACACGTCTTTCATATTATTCATTGTCTGATACCTTTTGGGGAGAGGTGCCAGAGATTGGATTTGCCCATGCTGTGTCCTTGATCTTGGTTTTCCCAACCATTCATTAGTCTATGAAAGAAAGAAACTGGCTTTGTACAAGCAGTTCTTCTAAATCCTCAAAGGTGCGAGACAGGCAAGAATTACCATCATGTACTGTCTCACCAGAGTACCTTGTTTCTTGTATGGACATTCCAGGAAGGTCAGTTAAGCAATGATGATTGGCTGCTGTATTACCTCTTATGTAAAAGCTGTCTGGAGTTGAATAAAAAGTTCAAAAAATGGTAGAGATATGAACATTAATTCAGTCACTGGCATGCTACAAAGAGTGTTAGAAATCAATAGCAATTGCAGAATCACAAACCAAATATAGGAAATTGGTGAAGAAAATGTATTCTTCAGCCCATTAAGTATGCATTGCTATAAATGCAAAAACATGTATTTGTACTAAATGTTTCTATTTATGGTTGTAAAAACAGTATTTTCCCCCAGGATTTCTCCCTCTAATCCTAATTACTCATTGTTCCAATAATCCTTGTTGTTGGCGTTGAAGCATCTGTTTTTTTAAATACCGGTAGCTTTGTTTCTATAATTTGATCTTCTGCTATGAAAACTGGAATGAGTTGTGTTAAGTACTGTTCATGAATCATACCTAGTGCAAACTGTGGCACAGCTGCTAATGACTGTGTGTATTTGAATGTGGAGTAACTTTCTTTTTATAAATAATGAATTCTCAAATTTTCACAGCATTTTCTGTCCTCAAGAGAACACAGAAGAAGCTCTCTTGCTGCTGCTAATTAGTGAGTCTATGGTGAGCGGATCTGATTCCTGTATAAATGAAATTCACATAGTGTGCTACTATTGTTTTTTGCAGCCAGAATGCTGTTTCCTATGCTAAATGTCTTTAAGCATGGCATGGTATGCTTAATATGCATTGCACAACATGCCTCTGAGCATGTGCAAAACACATTTATCTATAGTGTCCTACAGCTGCAGGTATTGTTAGATGAGCATGAGGACTGCAAAAGTGCCCAAGGGGCTTCTTGCAGCTCCCACCTCCATACTAGGTTCTTCCTGGACAGGATGGAAGATTTTCTGAATTCATCTCTGCCACTGCCAGGTCTTAAAACAGTGGCAGGTCTTCCTTTTACTGTCTGTTGTCATCTGAGGCTCTCAGAGAGACAGCAGCCTCTCAGACCTGACTGACTTCTTCACACTTGTTCCAGGAGAACTTAGAGATGTTCAGATACAGATAACCTAACACATCCACATGTTTTCTGTCTTTCATGTACAGGTGAGACCATCTAGCTCAGTGGTTCTCAGCCTGTGGGTCCCCAGATGTTCCTGGACTGCAATTCCCAGAAGCCTTTACCACTCTCTGTGCTGGAAGAGATTTCTGGGAGATGCAGTTCAGGAACATCTGGGGACCCACAGGTTGAGAACCACTGAGCTAGCTTCTGGCAGCAACAAAGGAAGGAAATAAAATTTGACTCCCTAGCTGGTCCAGTAGTAGACTATGGCTTTAATTTTAAGCACTAAAACAACACCCTCCTGAGCACAAGTTACCTAGATGTTGCAGATGAGCATATGTTCTACCACACACCACATAATCTGCAGAATGTTTTTCAAAACATGCCAGAATGAAATGTCTATTGTACTGAAAAGAAATTACATACTTGCTATATAGGTATGCTGGTTCCAAGGCAGTATGTGAGTAGTTACTCTCATGAAAGTATAGTGTGTGGCTTCTCACCAACCACTGTGGGAATCCAGTCTTTTGTATTATCATATTACAGGTGCATATCAAAATTGTGATGCAGCAATCCTAAGGTGGTGTGGTTTTAACCGTCCAATGCCATGAAACGTTGTGCTGTGTTATTTCTGAGAATACCAAACAGGATATTGTTTTTCTTGTATGTCTATTCGTCAGTTCTTATTTCGGATACTCCTTTCCAGGCTAATCGTGATGCTGTACTGAGCAGAATACCAGAACATAAAAATGATCGCATCATCAGTTTGCAAAGCGCATCTGTGGTCTATGACTTGCTTACGATTGCCTTAGGAAGAAGAGGTCAATATGAAATGCTGTCAGAGGTGAGTCACAATTGTTGAACAGGAACAACAAAGCCTTGGGGATGTTGTTTAATTGTGATTTGATTTGAAATAGCACTGTTTATCATTCAGATTAAGAGTAACTGGTTTTGGTGAATATAAAAAGAATATAATCAAAGGTCAAGATTTAATGCACGCACACACAAATAGAATCTAATTCTTTAAATTAAAATTAAAATTTTAATTTAAAATTAAATTATTTAAATTTAAATTTAAAAACCCTCTGGTTTATGGATATGGGACATGCCCACAATTGAAAAAAGCTGAGAAACAGCCTTATATTGCTGCACGATATCATGTTTGCTTTGCCAGAAGGAAAAAGGATGCCAAGTGTTGCATAGCAAAGGGCAAACTCAGTGTTGACCATACCAATGGCAGATGTCTCTTTGCTTTTTTTAAAATAATGATCAAAAAGGAAGAAGCTGGAGTTTGCAAAGAATGTCACTGACAACCAAGGTCAGCAGCTTCCAAGACAGACAGAAAGACAGTGAAAAAGACAGAGAGCAAAATCAACTGATTTAAAATGTGGTGTTGAATGAGAGCCATGCAGATAGCATGCCACAGCCAACCAGAATGGCTGAAAAGTGGGTGCTCAAAAATCATAACTTGAAAAATTTGCACACGTATCCGCAGGTTTGGCACAGAGTGAGAGCAGAATGGCTACTTTATCTGTGTCAAATGTGATGCTGATCCAGTTTCCAGTGGTCCCGTTCTGAAGTTTTGTTTTCTTTGGGACTACGCCTGCCCTGAGCCCCCACCCCCACCCCAGTTTTTCAGTTCCTTTTCTTTGTGGCTGAAGTTTTTAAAACTTGGCAGACAAAAATATCTTTGCCATCTTTTGCAAACAATGCCCATCTGCACTCTACATTGGACAAACAGGGCAATCTCTAAGAAAACACATCGATGGGCACAAGTTTGACATAAGAAACTACAATGCACAGAAACCTGTCTCAAAGCATTTCAGTCTACCAGGCCACTCCTTGAAGGATTTGAAGGTCACTGTCTTGGAACAGTATCATTAAATCAAGAATACAAAGAGTAACAGCAGAGATAAAATTCATATGCATGATGGACACACACAAGAATGGATTAAACATAAGCCAAGTTTTCTTAGTCATTATCAAATGTAATATTACTATATTGCCTCTGGGTTTTTTGTTTGGAAATTCATCTCCCACCAAAAGGTAAAAGGAGCTCTGTGGCACAGTGGTTAAATGCCTGGTCAGCAGGCTCATGGTTGACTCAGCCTTCCATCCTTCCGAGGTCAGTAAAATGAGTACCCAGCTTGCTGGGGGCTAGTGTGTAGCCTGCATACTGTAATTAAACGTAAACCTCTCAGAGACTACTTGAAGTGGTATGGGGTGTTATATAAGCAGAACACTTTAAAACTTTGCCGCTCTTCCCCTGTCTTCCAACCCCACCCCACCCCCCGGCTCTGAACTGGTGTCTGTTTTTTACCACATGGCCATAAAACAACACCTACAAACTGCCTTCAAAACCAACTCCCCTCTTTTTCTCCCCTCTCCCCTATCCACTCTAACCCCAGACCTGTCTCTATGGTAATTTACAATCGGGCTTGCATGCAAATATGCCTACATACAACAGCCAATGAATATTTGGTATGAAGCATATACAGAATTCAATTACTGTATATACTCGAGTATAAGCCTAGTTTTTCAGCCCTAATTTTGGGCTGAAAAAAGGGGTCCTCGGCTTATATGCGGGTCAATACTTTTAGCCACTGAGGCAAGTTTGGGTCAGTGGCTAAAAGTCATTTTAAACATTGTGCGCTGCTTCTCCTGACCCCCCCATGTTTAAAATGACTTTTTAAAAGGTCATTTTAAAACAATGTTTAAAATGACTTTTAGCCACCAACTCAAGCACTTGCCTTGGTGGCTAAAAGTCATTTTAAACATCACACACACACACAGCTCACAAAGGAGGAGTTGCCAGGCCCTGCTGCATTTCCCACCCTAGGCTTATACTTGAGTCAATAAATTTTCCCAGTTCTGGGGGTTTAAATTAGGGGCCCCAGCTTATACTCGGGTCGACTTATACTCGAGTATATACGGTACATATTATATTGCACACCTCATTCTGCTGCTATATGTCTGAAGAAGTGGGCATGTCCACGAAATGTTACATTAAAATATGATAGTCTTTAATGTGCCACATGTTTTTTGTATTTTGTATCTTTTGTTTTGTTTTATTTTTCTTTGATTTTTACCTAAAATATCTCTGTGCATGTTCTATAAATAATACTAGCTGAGTTGTGACTTCTAAAACATGTTACAGTACTTTAATAGTGTTCCTGTGTTTTTGTGCCACAATGAGTCATCATGTGTCTGATGTTTATTTTGTGACAACTACTATGCAAGCTTGAAGTCTCATTGAAGAAAATGTGCTTACTGTTCTCATTGTATTTCTGTAATTAAATTTTGAAGCCAAAATTCTCTCTGTGTGTATCTCTCTCTGTATGTGTGAGTATTTTTTAAGAACAAAACCTTGTGTAGGAGTTGGTTTCTGATAAATATTGCTACAGTGGTACCTCTGCTTACGAATTTAATCCATTCTGAATGCATGCTCTTAAGTTGAACAACTCTTAAGTAGAGGTACAGCATCTAAAAAAATGAATAAATGAATACATTGAAAATCTGAGAAAAAAAGTTACAAGTAAAACTGACTGCATCTAAACTTTGTAAGGCAGCAGTTAAAATGCCAACAGTTTTCTGCTCTTAAGTAAAATTGCTCTTAAGTAGAGCTGCTCTTAAGTAGAGGTACCATTGTAATTGGATTTTAAAAGATATGACATCATATATGTGCTTACCTGGAAGTAACTTCTAGTGGCTTCAACGGGGATGGATGTGCATGTAAATGATTTCTCTCTTAAGAAGTTTAAAATAAAATTTAAAATAAAAATATAAAAATATTTCAGCTAATGTAAAACAAATATGAACTGTAATTTAAAAACTAGATGCTAAGAAACGCTTAAAGATTGATCAAATTAAAATTGACTTAAATGACCAGAATTCTCAGACAAGAGAGATGTGTCTGTTGCAAGTATCAAAAATACTTTGAGACACCAGATTGTTAAATTGCTGTATAAAAACACAGTTGTGAAACACCAGAAGTACTTCTGTTCATTATTGTTTAGTAAATAGCTTAATCAACAAGATAAAGTTGTGATGGAAATAGCTCTACAAGATCAGATAGTATTGATTATCCCAATTTTTTCTAGGGTGTCCTAAAGCATGCTTGCTGTTTTTTGTTGTGTCAGTGGCTCATTCCTGATTCTTTAGTAGTACATAAAATAGCACCTCATGCCTTAGAACAAGTGCTACTGAATTTGATTAGACATACAGTGATCCCTCGTATAACAAACAGTTTGTATACCATAAAATCTGTACAAAATAAAAAACTCCAGAGATAGGGGAAATTTGCTTAACAGAATTACCTTATGGGGCAAATCTGTACAACATAAAAATAGTCACAATTAGGGATTACTGTGTTTTCAATGTATTCCTATGGAAACTTCGTATAAAGGAAAAATTGCTTAACAGAATTTGATTTGGAACGAGTTGATTCCTTTATACAAGGTACCACTGTACGTAGATTGCATAATAGTAGACGACATTGGATCGATAACATAATCTTTTCTCGGCTTCTTCCCCTACTGTGTTTTCCTACTGCTTTGATCCACTTCCCCTCCACTTAACAACTTGTTGTTTTGTTCATTTCTTCTTAACTCTTTAAATAATCATGTTCCAGGAAATCAATTCTGACTTATGGCATCCTTTTCCAGGGTATCCTAGGTAGAGAGTATTCAGAAGTGGTTTCCCATTCCTTTCTTCCGGGGGCATCCTGGGACTGGACCACTTGCCCAAGGCTCACAGGAGCCTGTGATTCCACAGACAGATAACTAAACTCCTGAGCCATCCAGACACCTTAATAACAAGTAATTTATGCCACTCTGGAATTCTTAAAATACTGCATCAACTACTCCGATTGACCAAAATTCTTGGGCAAAGCTATGCAGATGGCATTATTTCTGAAGGTAAAACACCTCTACTTAATAAATCACCATGGGCATTATCAATTGTAGGTTGAGCCACACAACTCCATATGAAACAAATAATGTCAATGGTGATTTTTTTTTTAAAGTTAAGGCAGTTGGTTCCCAAAATGTATGCCACTTGTGTTATGCCAGCATAACCAGGCAAGGGGATTTGGGCCATTGTGTAAAAGAATATTGTGCCACATTTGTGCAGTGAGTAAACCCAATACCTCAAGATAGAACCATTAGTGCACTGTATGCATTCAGCAGAGAATGAGGAAGTTGATTAAGGCTGTGTTTAAACAAGTTTTCCAGTTGTGCATTGGAATTATTGACAATAATTACCCAGGAATCTTTGTTTGTATTACAGTAGCCTGCTTCCATTGTGTGTAAGGATATGTTGGAGAAACAACCCAACCCCTCACATCCAGCTTTGATCTTCTAATGTATACTCTTGCTTTGAAAGGTTGTATTTGGGACTACAAACCTGTTTTGGAACTCTCTGTTATACCTTCCTTGGCATTGCCTTTCCTTTGCTCTCTTTATAGATGCAGATAAAGTGAGCTTGTGCTTTGCCTGTTTTGTGATTCAGTCTCCTTGATTGGTTGAGCTTTTGATCTGGAATAAATCAGTGCTTTCCGAAGCCATGCACTTTGTGACCTACCTTGCCTTAAAAGTCTTTCTGACTGTTTCAAATTGGAACAGTGCAGAAAATAATAGATCCTTCTAGTCAGTTGAATATTAAGTGCTGGTTTGCTTAAATTGTGAAATCAAGAGCGGTGGCAGCTCCATTTGCATTCCTTTGCTTTTAGCGAGCTCAAATCCCTCTTTTATTTTACCAAGTCAGTCCCAAACACAAGGGGAAAAGGGAGGAAGTTGAAAAGACAAGTAGGATATGTTTGGAAAACGTAGATTGAGTTGTAGCGCAGGGTGGTTTTGTTGCAAATAAGGTTCATGGATCGCTCAGAAATTGGGTTTTATTTATATGGAATGCAGGCACAAATAAGGCTCACTCTGTGCAAAAATGATGATATGGCATTGTATGCTGAAACATACTGGAAAGTCAGAGAGGTTTTGCACAGTAGTCACTTTATTCAGCAGTGTTTCTTTGTCTTCCTGACTATGCGTTATGAAGGCAGACTGCAGATCATTCTAATTGCATGGTGTCGTGTTGGTTTTCTTGTCAAGGCTTGCGTGACACAGTGCCCCAGTCAAGGACAGGTGCTATGCAGTGCTTTGCTTTCTTTACCAGCATTTCCCTGTGCTTGAGACAATACATTGCAAATGGAAACTGCAAATTCTTTTACTTCTATTAGTTTGGGTCAATTACAGTGATGCTCCTGGAAGAGAAAGAGCAGCCAGCCAAGTGCTGCTGTTGCCCCGGTGATAGCTGAAAGTGTTCACAGTCCTCACATTTATCAAGGAGCCTCCTATGCTATGTCACCTTGGTTGCCTTATAACAGGCTAGTTTTGCTGCCCTTGCCTGCAGGGACATATCCAAGTTTTACCCGAGCCTGTAAAAATTGGGGATCCAGAAGAAAGAACACCTGCTTCACTCCCATCTCTCCATTGCATTCAGAAATGCAGTACAGTACAGTGGACCCTTGTATAACAAACAGCTTGTATAACATAACATCTGTACAACATAAAAATCCGGAGATAGGGGAAATTTGCTTAACATAATTGCCTATGGGGAGAATCTGTACAACATAAAAATGGGATTACTCTGTTTTCAATGCATTCCTATGGAAATTTGTATAAAGGAAAATTTGCTTAACATAATTTCATTTGGAACGAATTAATTCCTTTATACAAGATTGAAAGGTTGTGCTGCTCATCCTAACAGCTGACGAAGCTGCTTGGATGAGCAGCGAAACCAATCTCTCAAGAAAAGAAGTCCAGTTGCCATGACTCAACTTCCAGATATATAGTAACAGGAGGTAGTGCTACTTTTTCCTGGCATACTGTTTCCCACCAAACAACCTCTGCGAGGTAGCAGAGGCAGAGGTGGGGAAGGGAGGAAAGAATGGAGAAATAAACAACAGGGACAAGGACTACGATGCAGGGAGGAAAGGGAAACAAGCAACAGGTACAAGAATTTTGAGAGGTCGGTGGTGGTAAAGAAACATCCAAGCTTTGGGTGATAGTACCAGCAGGAGCCTCGTGGTACAGTTGTTAAACAACAACAACAACAACTTTATTTTTATGCCGCCTTTCTCCCCAAAGGGACCCAAGGTGGCTTACAACAAATTCAAAAAAGTACAATAAAATCAATACAATGTAAAAACAACACAATACCAATAAAATACTATACTATACAATACAATACAATACAATACAATACAATACAATAAAAACAAACAACTGTACTGGCACTAAAACTGTGCTCATGACCTCAGGTTTCAATCCCAGGTAGCCGGCTCATGGTTGACTCCACCTTCTATCTTTCTGAGGTCGGAAAAATGAGTACTCAGCTTGCTGGGGGATGGCACTGTGTAGCTTGCATACCGTATATACTCAAGTATAAGCCAAATTTTTCAGCCCTTATTTTTGGCTGAAAAAAAGGCCCTCGGCTTATACTTGGGTCAGTATAAAGTTGGGGGCTGTGGTGGGTGGGGGAGGTGCCACCAGTGGCGTGTGGCTCCGCTCCGCTTTGCCTGTTACCAAGGTGCCCGGCTGATTTCCCTCCCCCTATGCTGCCATCCTTGTCCCTCAGGTGGCCCAAAGGCTCCCACCGATCTGAAGTCCCGGCGCCGCATTGCCAGCATTGCTGGGGGAAGGCATGCTGAGAACTTGGGAAGGGAGAGGGGGCGAGGAAGACCATGCAGGGTCAGGATCTCAAAGCTGTCCCCCTCCGTAAGTCGCGAAAAGAAGAGGGCCGGGCCTGCAGACCGCCCTCTTGTCTTTCTGGGAGCACCTAACGTTGTTCTGTTGGCCTTGCCAGCCCAGGCCCCTCCTCCCAAGCTGTGCCCGAGGGAGGCGTGTTTCGAGGCAAGAATGAGTCAGGCCGAGGAAGAGGGCGAATGCGTAGCAGCGGCTGGGCTTGCCTGTGTGTCGGGCTCACCCTCTTTCCCTCCCTGGCGGAGGTGGGGGAAGCCGTTGGTGTGTCCGTCGGAGCCCCACCTTCTCTGGCTCTCCCCCCCCCCCTTTTACTCACTGTGGCACTCTCCCAGTGACATCCTGAAATGCCGCCGGGGCTGAAAGGCCTCACCCCCACCCCCGCCGCCATCCTAAACCGGGTCCCTTTTCCCACCCAGAGCTCTCGCCTCCTGTTGCCATTGCAGGATCATTGTAGACCCCAGAACTGGGCAGGGAGGTTTTACAGAAACATGGTGGGTAGGTAGCATCTCTCTTTCACCCTGTCCCTGTGTATATGTGTGTGTTGGGGGTGGATGGAAGGACCAGAGAACTGTTGGAGTGCTTCTCACTCAGGCATACTGGTGCATGGGCGTGCATGTGCTCTGGAAGCAGGTGAAGGCTGTGAGGGGGTCCTGCCACCCACCCATCCTGCCACCACCACCGCTGCTGCCATGCTCAGAGAGTGCTTTAAGCACTATTGAGTGGTATATAAGCAGAACACTTTACCAGCACCAGTTTTTGTGAGGCTCTGTCCTGATTCGTCTTGCCTGCCTGTCTCCTAGTGTTTTAGCATGTATACCGAGCCATTGCAGAAGATTATGGTATTTGGAGGAGGTGTGGTAGCGGCTGACTGGTTTTCTCTACACCCAAATTCTATGCCTAAGATTACTTACATATAGATATTGGCTCATACTGTATGTCTAAATCCCCATTTCGTCTAGGGATTTATTGCCCTTGCTTAGCTCTGTTCCACCATTTTTGCAGTCTCTCTCTCTCTCTCTCTCTCTTTTCACATTTCCTTTCCTTGACCTGACAAATAACTGAGTAGGAAGAAAGTGTGCTTACTAGTTAACTGTCTGGGAAGACAGGTGCTTATCATGACAATAAGTAGTTATCACTTGGAAAAAGGATTTATTTATATAGGTGAGCTGGCCAAGGTAAGTGATATCCGACAATTGTGTCAGGGATCTCAATGTTTTATCAATTTGCCAATTGGGGAGGACTGGCATTATCCACATGCCAATCAGTGGTTAATCTTCAAATGTTTTGAATTAAGATGTGTGCTGTGATCCTAGCCAAGGACCAGGTGCTAGCTACCTTAAAAGTATAAAATGGCCAGTCGTTGATCTCCCGATACAAGCTAGTTTGGAAAGAGTAGTGAAGTCCACATGGCAAGAAACCCCACAAAATGTGGAGATTTGGAGCAGAACGATTCATTGTTTGCGTTGCCTCCAAGTGGCTGAAGGGTTTGGGGGCTATATCTTTACTTTGTTCTGTTCTTTTCTGCAATATTTAAATTGTTGTCTACCAATTTATTATACACTTCTCTTTCTTTTCTCTTAATAAAGTTTTGTAATTGTCCCTAATTGGTGTGGTCATTGTTTATCGAAACCAAAAGGATCTGTTCCCTTTGGCAAGGCAATACCCCATTTTCCCTTTATCTTCATTAGAATAAACACAATGTGCAACAACAGCAACAACAACAACAATAACGACAACGACAACGATGATGATGATGCCACCTTACTGGGATCTGCTCACATAATTCACTGATACATCACATGGTCCTAAACACTTGGGAAGCATTCGACTAGTGCAGTGGTGGCCAAACTTTGGTCCTCCAGATGTTTTTGGACCACAACTCCCGCAGTCCATTGACATTGGCAATACAGGCTTGGAATTCTGGGAGTTGTGGTCCAAAACATCTGGAGTGCTGAAGTTTAGCCACCACTGGACTAGTGATTTGTAATACAAAATCCAGCATAGTTATCTTGTTTACTGTGTTAATAATAATAATAATAATAATAATAATAATAATAATAATAATAATAATAATAATAATAATAATAATAATAATAATAATAATAATAATAGCAGCACTGTACACCAGATCTCATTCCAGTGATCAAAGATATACAATATACAAACATTGCATTAAAATGGAAATATAACATTAACATACTATTAAAATATACAGCATCAACATGAACAGCCTGAAATATGAAACAGATCTGAGGCATATTATTTCATTCACCCTCTCAAAACTGGGACATAGATGAACATCTGTTACAGTTACAAATAGATGAGATGGCCAACTTTGTTATAGGTCAGTGATGGTGAACCTTTTAGAGGCCAAATGCCCAAACTGCGATTCAAAACCCACTATATATATATATATATATATATTTTGCAAAGTGCCAATGCAGCAATTTAACCTGAATACCGGTGACTGTGAAGGGGTGATGTTGGGTGCCCACAGAAAGGGCTGCAAGTGCCACCTTTGGCACCTGTGCCATAGGTTTGCCAACACTGTTATAGGTCATCCCATAATTCAGGGGGTGCTGGTTTGGGTTGGTGGCCTCTACCTCTTTCCAGTGTTTTTACAGTGAAGATTACAGAAGCAGCAGAAGGTGGGAGAGGAGGTCCGACCATAACTTCTGGGAGCTCCCCTACAACATTCAGGTTCTTTCAGCTTCTGTAATGGTGCAGATATGGGCCCTCTCTGGTGGGCCTGGGGACCCAAACCAGGCCTCACTGGGCCCAGAAATGGCTGCCCCCCCAAAAAAAATGAAGACAAAGAAAAAGGGGGGAGGGGAAGCACAAATGTCCTTTTTCTAAAACAGAACCTACTACTCCGAGTGTAGGCGTCCAGAGGTGGTGGTAGGGGGAATCAGTTTTCCTCAGAGTTCTGCATTGGGGGTTGGGAGTGTGCAAAATTATTTATTTATTTATTTATTTATATACCACCCATCTTCTGAAGGAAGCCTCAAATGGGCACATATAACCCACAGGCTGCATTTTGATCACCTCCCATACAGACAGTGCCCAAGTGTGGTGGTCCCTGTGGTGCAGAGGGAGCAATTGATTGCAAAGGCAAGCAAAAAGAAGGGGACAGTAGTGCTACAGGAAAGGAGAGTAATTATTTACCATGGGAGAAAATGGAAGAAAAAAGAAATAGAAAATATATTAGAAAGGTGATACTGGATTAAGAATTTGACACAGTGCTTTCTTTGGGTCAACAGTGAAATGCGGCATTTATGAGTTGCAGACATGCATAACAAGCCCTGAACTATTTATTTGTACTCTGGCTTGGAATGATATGGAGTTTGGAGTTGTTGCAGATTATTCTAGCACTTTTTAAAAGCAACATGCCGTACTGTCTTCATCCTGCGTATTGTGAACCATACTGAACGAGGAAAAGTATGTGCATTGCTAGTTTATGGAACTGACATTTTTTTTGTTTCTTCTTGTTTTAGTGCTTAGAAAGAGCCATGAAGTTTGCCTTTGAAGAATTCCACCTGTGGTATCAATTTGCACTTTCCTTAATGGCTGCAGGAAAAGTAGGTTTCTTTGGGGATCTTGGTGTGTGTGTGTGTGTGTGTCCTTTTTTTAATGGATGCTGATGATAATACTGTGACTTACTGTCCTTACATACAGCTTTTAACATCTGCCAACTGGGTACAGGATAACTTGATTTGTAATCAAAGGACTGAATGCCACATTCCTTGTCCTTGTATAAAAAAATTCAGTTTGTCTAAAAAGTAACGATTTGTTTTTGTTTATTGCCTTTTTTGTTTTGTTCTGTGGTTGGTCTTGAATCCAAAAGCATGGAGCAAATGCAACACATAGAAAACAAGACTCACGGTCAAGGCTGAAAGAAGACTTTGAAATTATACTACACTTTTCTGCATTTTGAGCCTAAACCAATGTTATATCAAATTTTTGAATATTAGATTTCAACCCCTTTGCTTTTCTCTACCAAATATCTGGTTCTCAGGAATCTGTGGTCTAGTGCGGGTAGTGCCTCCTGTTTCTTCTGGATTCTGTTATTCCACCATAAAATACTGCCTATCAGTTTTGACTTTGATTAGCGTGTACTGCTTATTTTTGACGTTAGTTTTTCCTGTGTGTCTTGTGGCAATTTCTGTGGAGTCATATACAGTTTATATAAAAAGTTTACACACCCCTGTTAAAATGTCAAGTGTCTGTGATGTAAATAAATAAGACAAAGATAAATCATTTCAGAATTTTTCCACCTTTAATGAAACCTATGAACTATATAAGTTAGTTGAACCACAAACTGAAATCGTTTAGGCAGAGGAAGGAAAAATAATAAACTAAAATAATATGGTGGCATATGTGTAAAAGGTAAAGGTATAAAGCCCCCCACACACACACAAACATTCGTGCTAGTCGTGTCCGACTCTAGGGGCATTGCTCATCACCATTTTCAAGCCAAAGAGCCAGTGTTGTGCAAGTCCATGGCCATGTAGCCAGCATGGCTGCATGGAACACTGTTTACCTTCCCACTTTTTACGGCGGTACCTATTTATCTACTTCCATTTATATGCTTTTGAACAGCACTCACCGTTTTTGGTTATGAGTCTATCATTATGGCACAACTTGACTTGGCAGTGTTTGCCCACTCTTTGCGATAATGCTCCAAATCTGTCGGATTGGAAGGGCATCTTCTGTGCACAGCCCTCTTCAGATCATGCCACAGATAGTCAGTCGGATTCAGGTCTGGGCTCTGGCTGGGCCATTCCAAAATCTCAATCTTCTGGTGAAGCCATTCTTTTGTATGTATGCTTTGGTCATTGTCATGCTGAAAGATGAAGTTCCTCCCCATGTTCAGCTTTCTAGCAGAAGATTGATTGGTATGTGGAACTGTTCATAATTCCTTCTACCTTGACTAAGGCTCCTGTCCCAGATGATGAAAAACAGCCCTAAAGCGTGATGCTTCACTGTGGGTATGGTGTTCTTTTGGTGATGTGCAAAGTGCTGTTTTTGCGCCAAACATATCTTTTGGAATTGTGGCCGGAAAGTTCAACCCTGCTTTCATCAGACCTTCACACTTTCCCCCATGTGCTTTTGGGAGATTTCAGATTTGTTTTTGCAAAATGTAGCTAGGTTTGGATGTTTTTCGTCGTAAGAAAAGGCTTCTGTCTTGCTGCTTTACCCCATAGCCCAGACATTTGAAGAATACAGGAGATTGTTGTCACATGTACCAGGCAGCCAGTGTTTGCCAGATATTCCTGCAGCTTCTTCAGTGTTGCTGTAGGCCTCTTGGCAGCCTCCCTGGCCAATTTTCTTCTAGTCTTTTCATCAATTTTGCAGGGACGTCCAGTTCTTGGTAATGTCACTGTTATGCCATATTTTCTCCACTTGATGATGACTGTCTTCACTGTGTTTGTTTGTTGGATTTTTATACCACCCATCTGACAGCGAGGTCACTCAGGTCACACTGTGTTCCATGGTATATCTAATGCCTTGGAAATTCATCTGTACCCTTTTCCTAACTGATGCCTTTTAACATCCCTCTGATGCTTTGGAAGCTCACTGCAGACCATGGATTCCGCTATTGTGACTAAGAACATGTCAGGAAAGACCTGCTAGCATGGCTGATCTTTATTTGGGATTCCTCAGAGGCACTTTAAATGATGGCAGGTGTGTACTGACTCCTACTTAACATGAGTTTGACCATGATATTTTACTGCTGAGCACAGCCACATCCTCAGTGATAAGAGGGTGTGCACACATATGCCACCATATTATTTCAGTGTTTCATTTTTCTTTCCTCCACCTAAAAGATTTCAGTTTGTGGTTCAACTGATTTGTACAGTTCATAGGTCTAATAAAAGGTGGAAAATGTTCTGAAATTATTTATCTTTGTCAGAGACACTTGACATTTTAGTAGGGGTGTATAAACTTTTTATATCCATTGTACATAACATGGGACTTGCCACATTTGCTATGCTCCTTCGTTGTGACTTCATCTGAAAAAATGCATATCCAGTTTGAAGCGTCTGATCCAGTTGAGTAATCAGACCATTGACACTTCATTTGAACATTGTTCAGCAGTTGTTTATTACATCTTGGAAGGATTTAGTAGCACATTGCAAAATTCTTACTGTAATCTGCTACCCTGATTATCTTATCTCGAGACATGTTTTTGTGCAGTCTGCTCGAGCTGTGAAAGTCTTGAAAGAGTGTATTCGATTGAAGCCAGATGATCCAACAATCCCTCTTCTTGCTGCCAAATTATGTATGGGATCCCTCCACTGGGTAAGTCAGTACAAATGATCATTTAAAGATACATGAGCAGCTGTGAACTAAGTAAACCTTTTCTAAAATTCCCGTGGCATTCATATGAATAAATAGCTTGGCCTGTTTCGAGTATAGGAGTCCCAAGAAAATCAGATTTCCTACAGGAGGATGAACTTGTCTTAAATAAGAAATTGATGAAACATTACAGTTGTTATTGGAAAGTACTTTTTAAAAATGTTCAGGTTTTTAACTTTCCTGTCATTTCTATGCATGCACACCTCCATTGCACAATATGTATTTGTTCTCAAATACTGTACAGTGGTGCCTCGACTTACGAATCTAATCTGTTCCAACTGCATGCTCTTAAGTCGAACTACTCTTAAGTCGGGGTGCCTATCTAAAAAATTGAAAAAATAAGTTAAAAAATCAAAAAAATTAAAAAATATATTTGTAAGTCGAGCAGACCATATCTAAAATTTGTAACACAGCAGTTAAAACGCCATCAGTTTTCTGCTCTTAAGTCGAGCTGCTCTCAAGTCGGGGTACCACTGTACAGTACTATATATACAGTGAAGGAATGAGAGCATGTCGCCTGTGCAAGTATGAGATTTTGAAAATTAGCCTAATGACAGGATTTTTTTTTACACTTTGCCCCCTCTCCAGGCTTTTGGTTGATGATTGTTGTTTATGTATCTTATAGTTGCGACTTAGTTTAGCATAGTAATCTGCATTTATGGTAGGCCCATTGAAATTAACAGAATTTACAGAAGTTTTGACTCACCAAATCCCCATAGATTCAATGGGCCTACTGCAGTTAACTTACAATGCTAAGCAATAGGATTTCAAATTTGCTGGCTTGTTGTGTTTCGGACGGATTGAATGTTGAAGTTTAGTTAGGCTGTTGTTTGCACAGCAGAGTTCTTCCATTGTTAAAAAAAATTGAAGGTTTCATTTACAGTTCCTGCAGTAGATAGTTGAGTTATAATTTCCTTTAAACTTGGTGGTTCCTCGCCATTTTGATGGCTCTAGTCAGACTTTGGAGTAAGACATGTTTTCTGTAACTCTTCTATGTTAACATTATATACTGCACTGTTGGGTATATAAATAAAAACAATGACAGCAGTGATAGTGTTACCTCTCCCCCCTAGTCCACATCTGAAGTCAAGTTGGTATATGCAGAGGAGGCCTCCTTAGTTCTGACACCCAGACTTAGCCTCCATCCTTTGGGAGAAGCAGCCATATTTTTCTGTTACTTTTAAGGATTTTAAAGAACTACATAGTTTATTTCTATGGGACTTCAGCTTCGTTCTTCTAATCAGGGTGTTCTTGATGATGGATGTCTTTTTATCGCTCCATTGTATGCTCCTTTTGTATGAATTATGTTTTAGTTTTAAAATTGTATCTTATAACTATTTTATACTGGACTTCAGGGGCATTTTTGTCTAAAAAATATTTATTTTTTCTTAAATGCTAACTAATGGTTTATTTAATCCAGTTCATCATCTTCTATCAAACATTACTTTTTTCTCGTGAACTTTGTGTTGTGTTTATATCCCGCCTTTGATGTAGAGAACTGGAGAAACAGGGTCTTCTAACATTTGTCTCTTAATTATTTTGTAAGTTGTATTGGGACCCTTTATTGGGAGAAATACAAAGTATAAATAAAATAAAATAAATGATCAGCGTATACAGGTTCACAACTGTCTGTAATTCAGACACTGAATTGACCTGTTTGATTCATCGAATGACCTTCATGAAAAGGTCATCTAATGACCTTTGTTTATCTAATAAGGACAGCGCTTTAAACTTGGTGCCCACCAGAATTATAGGATGGAATGTGGACCTAACAGGAGTCCGGGCAGATTCTGTTTTGGATTTCTGGCAGGCATCCATTAAATGAATCCAATTCGGGTCAGACCCATTTTGAATCATTTGTAGGACAGGGACAGATAGCGCCAGTGCATTACTGCTTATCAGTTATTTCATAGAAATCTACACATTTGTTTACAGTTAGAAGAAGCGGAACGGTTTGCCAGAATGGTGGTCGATGCAGGAGACAAAACTTCAGAGTTCAAAGCCAAAGGTTTTTTAGCCCTGGGACTGACTTACAGCCTACAAGCTACAGATGGTAAGTAGATTGTACACATGCATTTATAAGGGCAATATCATAGTATCCAGAAACATATCAAACAGTAAAGATTGTGCGTATTGGGTTGTTTTTTTCTCTGCAAGTTTTTAAATATTAAATCTGTGCTAGGGAGCCTATGATTAACTATCACTAATTAAAATCTTGTTTTTAGCTTCTTTGCGAGGGATACAAGAAGTCCTTCAGCGAAAGGCTCTTCTTGCATTTCAAAGGTGAGTGGGTGTTAATCTTTTCATTCAGCTGTAGGTAATGAGAAACCTCCGTGTTGTTTTTTTAAAAGGGAGATATTTATAAATGATTATGTAATAGGGATTTTACATCTGGGAGTCTGCTTGCATGAGTACAGAACATATTGCTTTAACATGTGCTTCATCCAGTAGTGCTGGCAAATCCAGTCTGATTCCAAAGGATTTCCCCTTATTTCATTACGAAAGATATTTTTTGTTATCAGTGAGTAGAGAATAACATTTGTTCAACATCTGTTTAAAAAAACAGTTTGTTGTCTGAATCCCCATTTTCTCCATCTTAAAGAAAACATGGCTCAGAATAGCACACCAGAAGTTGGTAAAAAAAACAGGCAGTGTGGATGTCATTACATTAGTATGAGTGAAAGTGTTATAAGCTTGTTCAGGGGCTTATATTCTTGAAGCAATTGTGGGAAAGTACTGGGACTTCACTATGACTCGCAGGTGGATCACAAATGTTCACAAGTATTAAGCATGAAGCTTTAAATAACATATTAGCACTATTAGAGGAGTGCTTTCAAATACCAAGGATTCTTGAAACTTGGGGTTACCTGCAGTTCTCACCAGGCTTCTTAATAGTTAAGAAATGCCTAATTATCTGTCCCTGGAAAAAGCCCAAGAGACAGCCTCTTTTCACAGTTCTGAACCTTAAACCTGATAAACATAAAAGTAAAAGGAAAGAATGACTGGAACAAAAAGAGGAACTAAGAGGTGCAGAAGAGAGCGACTAAAATGATTACTGGGCTGGGGCACCTCCCTTATGAGGAAAGGCTAAAACATTTGGGGCTCTTTAGTCTGGAAAAAAGGCGCCTGAGGGGGGATATGATTGAGACATACAAAATAATGCAGGGCATGAGCAAAGTGGATAGAGGGAAGCTCTTCTCCCTCTCACAAAATACCAGAACTAGGGGACATCCACTCAAACTGAGGGCTGGGAGAGTAAGAACAGACAAAAAAAATATTTTTTCACCCAGCGCGTTTTTAGTCTGTGGAACTCCCTGCCACAGGTGATGGCATCTGGCCTGGATGCCTTCAAAAGGGGATTGGACAGATTCCTGGAGGAAAAATCCATCACAGGTTACAAACCATGATGGAGATATGTAATCTCCAGGCTTAAAACCGGGGTACTTCAAGGGCCAGATGAAGGGGAGTGGTATCAGGAGACAGATATCTAGTCTCGTGCGCTCCCAGACGCATCTGGTGGGGCCACTGTGAGATACAGGAAGCTGGACTAGATGGGCCGTTGGCCTGATCCAGCATGGCTCTTCTTATGTTCTTAAGAAGAGTAATACAAAACAGTATAAAGGTAAGGCTAATTACTGAAAAGGATTGGGTCCACTAGGGTCCAAAAAGGACATCTGATTCTGAGACCTGTAAATTAGTGTTGCAGAATCCATGGCTGTCTAGTTGTAAAGCTGGTGGAGGAAGGTGCTGTTGATTTAGTGTCTCTTCTCATAGCTCTTATCTGGATCCCTTCATTTCCCCCCCTGGATTCCCATATCCCCCTCTCTTTCTTTTTCTTCTTTCCACCCTATTTTCTTTATTGTAAAAAACAACAACAGCAATTTTTCTTCTTTTTGGATTATTACAACTTTATCTCAGAGACTTAAGGATAGTTTTCTTTCTTTCGATCTAAGTGCTGTGCTTAAAGTTAAGAGCTCAATAAGAAATTCAAATGAAATATAGCAATAATGTGTGCTGCAAATCAAGTTGTATTTTCTTTGCCTATGGAGCAAATAGGATGGCAAGAAAAAAATCCCTCCTGACTCTAGCTATGACCTAGAAAAAACACATTCCACTGTACAGTATTATGTATGTCCTATTTAATTACATATAGCATCATCTCTGTCATCTCTTGTACTACAACAAGCATATAAACAATCAGTATTAAATCTGGATTATCCGTGGACTGTTTATAATGATCTGAAATAGTGTTGTATAGATTACTGGGTAGCTGCCAGATGGTAACCAATTTGTCACTCATAGTTTTAAACACATTTTTGAAACATTAACGTACAAGTGAAAAATCTCTGCATTCCTCTAAGCAGTCCATTCATCAGATTGTAATTCACTTTTTAAAACATGAATAAAACATTAACATTCCCCTGTTGTTAAGCTGGAAATAGAAGAAGCTGTCTCTCCCAGAAATAAATAGTTCTTTACAACTTTCTACAAATTTCCAAGTTTACTCTACATGGCTGGCATCTCTCTGCAATTCCTAGTGAGTTACATACAAGATACATATATTCAGTGAACTCAGGATATTCTTCTGTCATCTGAAACTCAAAATAATGCTACAGCAAGGAAAGTAATCAGTGAACCAGCAAATCGAAGCATAGTGAAAATTATTCCAATCCTATGGGAAGAAGAATTGTGTGTGGACCATTCCACATAGTTGAAATAGAGCACTGGATTATTTTTCATAGTTATCCCCATCACCACACATATCAAACAGTACAGAAAGAACCTATACTGCACTCAGGAGACTGAAAGAAAATTCTCCAGTATCACACTCTACAGAATCTTGTACTTTAGGAACTTCATAATCTATCGGACAAGCACCATTCCGGTGCAGTCTACATGGATGGGCTTGAGAAGCCTCAATCAGGCATCTCAACCCAAAAATCAAGCTAGGCAGTCCTAGTTGCTCTATTGCTTAGGGAATTCACAGTTAATATTGCTTGGACTCAGTACTCACACCAAAACATACCAGTTTATATGAGAGACACAATGGATTTCCTAAACAAAATGCAGTCCGGTTCATAGCAACTTTGCCAAAAGACACAGCCTTGACTACAATGGACATAAAGGTCCTATACACCAATGTTGCACGTGGACTGTTAGAAGTCAGGAGTGCCATCTCAGATGGAGCTACAACACATCTAGTCACCATCTTTGCAAACCGGTTTCCACTCACAATTATTTCAACATTGATTGAAACATCTATCATTGGCACTGCCATGACCTCACAATGTGTTAGTGTATTTGTAACTGACTTAAAGCAATGCTTTCTCAGTTCCTTACATAGCCCCTCCTATGTAAGAGATTCATTAAAGACATTTTTATTTTCAGGATTCATAGGAAAGATAGCTTGGACAGCCAGAGTCATTAACGTGGCCGTATTACATCGTATGAATAAAAAGCTAGAAATTCTCAAATACCGTAAAGAGAAGAAAATTGCAGTGTTTTGGCCACATAATAAGTAATAACAAATACCATCTGCTGCAGCCTGCAGGTTATCCTTCAAGGAAAAATAGATGGGAAATGTGGCCCAGGGTATAGAAGAACACTCTGCCTTAAGAACTTAAGCCAATGGTTCAGTGGGTACACCTTCTTGATTTAGAATGTGTGTGTGTGTTGTGTCGATAGCTTTAGATAAAAAACAGATTGTACTACTGATTGCCAACATTCTACAAGGATATGGCACTTCAAGAAGAAAAAGGAAGAAGGAGGAAAGAAGGAAAGAAATAGATAGATAGATAGATAGATAGATAGATAGATAGATAGATGCATTTATGAAGTGTATAAGAGTAGACTCATTGACTCAATGAGGATTTGGTGAATTAACTTCTCCATAAGTGCCATTGATTCAAGTGGGCCTGAAGTGTCTCCGTTATAATGGAGACATATTTTATCATTGTTTTGCAATTAAAGTGTGATGATCCTGGTCCAAGAACACTGTCACCTTTAAATTTTTATTTAATCAGTAATGCCTATTCCCATGATTTACTTTGATCAATAAATATCCCCACCAAAATAAAAGTGTTGCACTATAGACTCTTATTATGAAAAAGAGACTTCACACAAGGTTTTATGTGGGAAAATAAAATGTATAACTTTTATTCCTTTACAGTTGGTTATTCAATGTTGATGTTATAATAGCTTAGCCATGGTAATTAAATATTGCTTTGGTAAGTTGCTGCTGTTACTGTTACTTTCTTGGCTGAAGAGAACCAGACTATTTGGCAGTTCAGACTATCATGCCTGGTAACTGTCACCTCGGGCAGGCACACACAACTCTGCTGCCTAGACTCAAACAGGAGAGATCTACAACTAAACGCTACCACACAGGAGAGAACTACATAACTCTGAGGTCACACAGGAGAGAACTTTAGCTAAGCCTTATCACACAGGAGATAACTCTTTACTTCAGGTTTCTTACCCCTTTATAAATGCTTCGCTAGCCACACCCACCAACTAACTGATTGGCTGTGTACCATTCTATATTGCCTATTCATAGTTAAACATACATATTAATAAATACTCTCCTGTCCATCACATAAAGTAGGCCCATTTGAATCAATAGAACTTACAGAGGATGTGGCTCACTAAGCCCCCATTGATTCAGTGGAGCTACTCAAGTGTCACCAATTGTTGCAAACCTATACATGGAAGAAGTGGAGAAGAAGGCACTCAACACCTTCCCAGGGACAACACCATCTCACTGGTTCAGGTATGTAGATGATACCTGGGTGAAAATCAAGACTCGGGAAGTACAGGCCTTTACAGACCACATCAACGCAGTGGACCCTAATATTAGGTTCACTAGAGAAGACACCCAAGACAACAGGCTGGCTTTCCTGGATTATGCAGTCATCATCAGACCTGACCGTGGCCTGGAAGTAGAAGTTTACAGGAAACCCACCCACACAGATCAATACTTACTGTTCGACTCCCACCATCCATTACAGCACAAACTAGGAGTCATCAGGACCCTAAGCCACAGAGCAGAGAGCATCCCCACCTCCTCAGAAGCCAAGAAGAAGGAAGACAGGCACCTGAAGACAGCACTTAAGGCCTGTGGATATCAAAAGTGGGCCTTCAACAAAGCAGTGGGCCATCCCAGAAGAACAAGGGATCAGTCTGAGACCCAGACCCAGCGGAAGAACCTGGTCATTCCTTACATGGCTGGAGTGTCAGAGAAGCTTAAAGGGATTTTTGGCAAACACCACATCCCTGTTTATTTCAAACCCACAAACACACTAAGGCAGAGACTTGTCCACCCAAAGAATCCGATACCAAACCATAAAAGGAGCAATATAGTATATGCGGTCCAATGCAGTGAGGAGTGTTCAGACCTCTACATTGGAGAAACTAAACAGCCATTAAACAGAAGGATGGCTCAACATAGGAGGGGTAACAGCTCAGGACCAGAATCAGCAGTGCACCTCCATTTGAAGGAGAAAGGGCACTCTTTCAAAGATGAGGATGTACACATATTAGACAAAGAAGAGAGGTGGTTTGAAAGAGGAGTAAGGGAGGCCATTCATGTGAGCATTGAAAATCCCTCCCTCAACAGAGGTGGTGGCCTCCAGCATAGTTTATCTGCTACTTATCAAGCTGTGCTTTCCACACTACCGAGACAAATCAAGAAGCCTTTACCACCAAGGCCATAGCTAACGACCCATTAACGACCCTTTCTTGATAGGTTTCAGCACCTTAAGCCATGGTTCACCTCAAGGCTAAGGATACAATTGTCTCCCTAACGAGACTATTTAGGCCATTGTTCATCTGATGAGCCTAATTAAGGCCAGGGGGACTAGAGGTCAAAGCTGCCTATAAAAGTCAGGATTTGCACCAGCTGTATTCAGACAGATGAAGCTGTTTGGATGAACAACGAAACGTTTCTATCTCTCAAAAAAGAAGTCCAGTAGCCATGACTCAGCTTCCAGATACTCAAGTGTAGTTTACTACACTAATCTATAGAATCTGTAACTTCTACCTCACCTTCAGTCTCAGTGTAAACTAGTTAGTATACGAAGTCCACTTTCTAGATAGCACTGACAGTGGACCTGACAGTGAACAGGCAGTTGTTTCTAAGATTAAACAAATTGTATGAGGCAAAACAGGTCACTTCTGTCCTCAGCAAAGCAAATACTCTAGTAAGCAGACACACCATTGTTTTAACACCTCACATCTCTTAAGAGGAACGGCTTAGGAAACTGGGAATGTTTAGCCTTTCAAAAAGAAGGCTGAGGTGGGATATGATAGCTATGTTTAAATACTTGAAAGGATGTCATATTGAAGAGGGAACAGGTTTGTTTTCCATGGCTTCAGAGACTAGGACTCGGGGTAATGGTTTCAAACTACAGGAAAAGAGATTCCATTTGAACATTAGGAAGAACTTCATCACAGTTAGAGCTGTTCGGCAGTGGAATATGTTGCCACAAAGGGTGGTGGAGTCTCCTTCTTTGGAGGTTTTTAAGCAGAGGCTCGATGGCCATCTGTTGGAAATATTGTGATGGGGTTCCTGCATGACAGGGGGTTGGACTGGATGGCTCTTGAGGTCTTTTCCAGCTCTATAATTCTATGATAACTGACCTTACTGTTGCCAGGATGTTGTTAACCAGCTAGGCGCTAATCAGTTTCATTAATACATTTTCATCTCATTTCATTCTGCCCCAGGTCATAATCTGAATCAGTGCCCATATAAATGTGTGGCTTGAATATTTTACTCTATGCATTGGAAGAAATGGATTATGCTTAATAAAAATTTGTTGGTTTTAATGGTGCCATGGGTTCTTTTTCCCCGCAGAAAGTGTACCATTGTGGCAATAACTGAAAAGACACAGTACTATACTTTGAAACTTCTTTGCAACACGATTAAAAGCACTTTCCTTCTAAGTTGTGGCAAATCCTTTATTATGCTGTCTGCATGTATTTACACCCACCCATACATGCTTTACTAAGGACATTCTAATTCATTGGCAGACACAGGGGGCTTTTGATTTAAATCACTATTTAAATATTTAAAATAATTTTAATAATTAAAAAATAAATCATCCATTTCTGGGTGAAAATCATATCTCTGTTTAAGGAAGTTCATATGTTTCAACATCAAAGAAAACAAGTTGCTTGTTTTTGCTGCTGTGTTCTAAAAACCTATAGCATAATTATTTTTGTTTTTGTATTATGATGTATAGTATTATCTCTGTAGGAAGTGACAACTTTTTCTTAAGTTATCCATACAGACAGAATCTTCTGGCCCACCTGGCTGATTGCCTGTGTTGCTAAAGCTATATTCAGACAACAAGGAATCAGAATGTTAAGTTTTACAGTGCTGGGTATCAGGTGACCTGAAAAGGCATTGCACATCTATGAGGACATGGATAAATAAAAATCCTGCTTCATTCTTCACCTTTGTTTTTGCATTAGACCACCTCCAGTATTATCAAAGTATCTCTAATTTTTCAACATCTACAGTTTGAAAAAATAAATAAAGTTGTGAGTAAGGTAATATTAGGAGGTCATGCTAGGCAGTTCAAAATTGAGAGCTGAACTGCTTTCCAAGAGCAAAGGTGAAATTCCACTAGTGGCTGAATTATCTGTAAAATGAAAATGGGTCTCTATCTTTGGAAATAAGTTATTTGTCAGGATGCTGCACTACAACAGGCAAGAGCAGAGAAATATCTACACATTTGTAGTAGTGTACTGATATACTGCATATCTTTAATTGTTTTTTCAGGGCACATACATTGTCTCCTACTGATCATCTGGCAGCATTTTATTTAGCTCTACAGTTTGCTATATCCCGGCAGGTTAGTTCTAACAGCTACATGTTTTTATGTGTGTTGATTATGGCAGAAACTAAAGAGCTGATTTGCCTTTATTTTCTACTGTGTTCTAACAGGGTTGCCACTTTCTGGAAATTCAATGAAATGGAAATTAATCAGGGAAAGTCAGGGAAATTGGTCTGAAGTCAGGGAAAGTATGATTAAAATATATAATAAAATAAAATCTATAATTTCCTGATTATTACTTCAATTTCAAAACTATAGGTTTTGTAACATGGCTTGAGATAAACCATTTTAGATAGTATATTTAATTATTGGTGTAACTTTAAAACAGTAACAAAACTGCTATGTCATTTGTTGGCATTCAGAGCTTACCGTACCTGAAGTTTGTATCTTTGTGTAATTATTCGGCGCAACTGCAAAACAGATGTTTGTGCAGTTACTGTTGAAATAAGCTGATATTAAATCTGTTGCAAATAGTTTTGCAGTTGTAGTTGAGTAGTTGTAGAGTGGAACAATCATTAAGCCTTGCATTAATACAACATGACCTGTACATTTTTAAACTTGTGTTTGTATCTGAATGGTGGTCAGGGAAAGTGACAAATGTTAGTCAGAGAAAGTCAGGAAAAATGAAAAATAAAATATTAGTGGCAACCCTGGTTAAGCTGTCTGTTTAAAAGTTGCACACAACAGATGTGCGTTTTGTATCTCTTTAGAATCCCTCCACAAAATATCAGAATGTATAAAGAATAGCTGTACCAATTAGTGCTATCTATCATTCATTCTTTATCATTCTACTATTACAACGTATCGAGAAACGGAAAGAAAAATTGCGAGTGGCTTTGATCTTGAAACCAAGGGTCTGTCACTCAGAGAGCAAGAGACATTTTGAAGAGAGAATGGAAGCATGTCCAGGAACCTTGCTGGTTACCACCCAGGAATGATACAAATTTCAGATTTGTCCTCCTCCCTTGCACCTGACCTACATCTCCAAATAAATTCTAGTGCCATTTTGTTTGTTTGCCAATTTACTGTTCTGCTATACAGCTTTCTAATACTACATTAGAAACGTTGGAAGCTTCCATCCATGCCAGTTGTTGTTGTTGAAGAAAATGTATTAAAAGGACAGGAGTAAAGAAAATATGTGGACCTTCGTGGCTGTAAATGACAACAGGGTTGCTCCATCTGCTGTAGAAGTAGCGAGCACCATTCACGTTCCTGCTCTCATTATTTCTAATATCAGGTTCCTCCCTCACTTGATACTGGATCTGGAAGCACTCCAAATTCAGGATGATATCAGAATCAGAAACATTATTATTTTTTCTGGAATTGTTGCATGCTATACCTTGTTAACCGCCCTGAGTTCTCGTCTGGGAAAATTTATTTATTTATACATATATATAGTTTGTATGCCGCCCACTACCCAAAGGTCTCCGGGCGGTATATAAATGTAAAAATAAATTAATAAAAAAATAAATAAGCGAAGACTCGCTGCTACTGTGGGTGAATTACAAGACCAGCCAAATGTAGACCGTTCTGTAATTAAAATTACTGTACTGTATATTTATTCAGCCTTAAGTGTGCAGGCTTCTAAGATGGATAGTTCAGTGAGGTAGGTACAGAGCCAAAGGCCAGGAGTTTGTTTCCCCACTATGCTTTGCAGAGGAAGAGCCGTCCTGTGCAGACTTGAGCAAGCTGCATGGTCCCAGATTGCCCCCAGAAGAAGCATGTGGTAAACCACTTCTGACTGATCTGTACCTTGGGCGCCATGTTGGAATTCGACAACATGTCGTTATTTTATTGGCTGAGCAGTATTTGAGCAACACAAATCTGCATTTGAAATAATCGAAAGAAAATATTTTTCAGTCGCAAGAATCTTGTTTGCTCTTTTCATTTCTTGCTTTTAGAAAATCTTTGAGCTACTTTCTTTTTCAAAACAAAGATCAAGCCTTAAAGTTCATGTTGGAAAACTGATTTCAGCAGATTGTGGTACAGTAGTTTGGAAGGGAAAAACAGCTTGATATTTTTGAAATACAAGAATTGTATGTGATATGTACATACCAGTATATCCTTAATATTTTAATATACTATTACATACATGAGCCGAAAACCTCAATGAGATTTTGGCTACTATAGAGATACTGTAGGTACATATATGCCCTTTGTTAAATACATACATAAGCTGGTTGATATCCATTTGTAAGTTGCAGCTAGAGTAGGCCCATTGAATCAATGGGGATCTGGTGAGTCAGCTCTGTAAGTTCCACTAATTCAGTGGGCCTCCTCTAGTTGTAACTTACAGCTGAATTTCAGCCAACTCTGTCTTACTCTCCCTCCCTCTCCCCTCCCATCACTCAGGAAAATGCTTCTCCTTCTCCTTTTTTTCATAGTCTGCACATATTAACAGAATTATTATAGGAAATACATGTGTGGTAACTATTTTCAGTTCTCTTCCCAAATAGATACCAGAAGCTTTGGGTTACGTCCGTCAAGCTCTACAGCTTCAAGGAGATGATGCCAACTCCTTGCATCTGCTAGCCCTCTTGCTATCAGCTCAAAAACACTACCACGATGCTTTGAATATCATTGACATGGCCTTGAGTGAATACCCAGAAAACTTTATGTAAGTAATTCTTGCATTAGATTGCTCAGTGTTATTGAACCTTCTGTTACTGTAAACTTCCTTCCTTCCTTCCTTCCTTCCTTCCTTCCTTCCCTTTTGTTTCTTTCCTCCCTTACTCTACCTTTCTAAAGCAAAGCAGAGCAGATTTAGTGTGCTGCTTATATGCTACCCCATGGCACAGAAAGCATTCACGGGACAGTTTACAGTTTAATTGTACAGGCTACACATTCTTGCCCCCCCCCCCCCAGTAATACTTTTGAATACCACTACAGTCTGCCTTTTCACCTGATGGTTTCGTTGGCTTTGGGGGCGGGGGGGGGGGAGATCCTTCTTCCTTCTACAATTTTTTTTTATTGCTAGCATTTTCGCAGCATTTCTTATGTACTTACTGTAAGCTGTTGTTGAAACTATGTTGTGAAAGACAGATATAGAACACCCTAAAAGTTCATGATCTGAACCAGGAGTTATCCAGTTGTGCTGGCCCTGAGAGCCAGAATTCTGCTCCCAAGATCTGTCAAAGGTTACATGGGCCACCAAAATAGGAGCAGAATTACAGAACAGAACCAGAAGTCTCCAGAAACTCGCTTCCAGCATTGTAGACACAAATGTGCTTTTGTGGTAAGACCCTGCAGGGGCCCCCCTGCAGCTATTTCCGCTCATCCAAGATTTCAGAGCTTGAAAGAAAATTCATTGGAAAGGTTCTTTAAAAATCAAATGCATAAGTACGGTTGGATTTGGTTTCCTTTCAGAAACTACTCATTTCCTTTTATGAAGCAGAATGCATGGCTCTGTAGTCTTTAGAACATTTACAGTACATTTTCAGGAAACCTTTCAATAATGAATCATTTATACAGAAACTCCATTGCACGGATGTGTCACATACCTCCTAACCATAAGAACATAAGAAGAGCCATGCTGGATCAGGCCAAAGACCCATCTAGTCCAGCTTCCTGTATCTCACAGTGGCCCCACCAGATGCGTTTGGGAGCGCATGAGACTAGATATCTGTCTCCTGATACCACTCCCCTGCATCTGGCCCTTGAAGTACCTCGGTTTTAAGACTGGCGATGACACATCTCCATCATGGTTAGTAACCTGCGATGGACTTTTCCTCCAGGAATCTGTCCAATCCCCTTTTGAAGGCATCCCAGCCAGATGCCATCACCACATCCTGTGGCAGGGAGTTCCATAGACTAACAATGCGCTGGGTGAAAAAATATTTTCTTTTGTCTGTTCTTACTCTCCCAGCCCTCAATTTGAGTGGATGTCCCCTAGTTCTGGTATTTTGTGAGAGGGAGAAGAGCTTCCCTCTAACCACTTTACTCATGCCCTGCATTATTTTGTACGTCTCAATCATATCCCCCCTCAGGCGCCTTTTTTCCAGACTAAAGACCCCCAAATGTTTTAGCCTTTCCTCATAAGGGAGGTGCCCCTCCCTGAATATTTGAGGGAGCCTGAACCAAGCTTTAAGGTCCTTATTGTCACACTTCCAGAACTGAGGCTGTGCTCTGGGACACTGTTTCTCAGAGATATTCAGTCATTTGGTGGTCTACAGAAGTAGTCTGTTTGGGACACAGGATTTTCATAACATGAAACCTTGGAATTTTAATGTTTGTTTGCTAGTGTTTAAGTCATAGGAATAAAGTTTATTCTTACTGACACTATTGCCATTTAGCGTGTGCGTGTGCGCGTGTTTTTACAGTCACCATAGTAGTAAAAATGTTCCAACCATATTCTTTTCCAGTTACTAGTGGGATTGTGTTTTGTGTGTTTACTGCCTAATAGTGCTACTGCTGTTATACATGAACTGCAAATCTGAAAGTTGAGTCATGACAACTGGACTTCTTTTCTTGAGAAATCAAAATGTTCCACTACTCATCCAAGAAGCTTTGTCAATTGAGGAAAGTTAGTGGCGAATTCTCCAATTTATAGTTCACCTTGATTTCATACCACTACTTATCAAGCTTTCAACCATCCCCAAACAAATCAAAAGCACTTCACATCTCTACCAGCAAGGGTACAGCTAACAACCCATACTTAATGGGTGTTCGGAACGGTTGCATAGGTAGGACTTTCACACACTCCATGCCGTTGTCCACCTAACGAGCCTGTTCAGGCCATTGTCCAACTTACGAGCTTATTCAGACCAGGGTGATATGAAATCAAGGTGAACTACACAGCAAAAATAAATTGGAGAACTCACCACTAACTTTCCTCAGACTGACAAAACTGCTTGGATGAGTAACGAAACGTTTTGATCTCTCAAGAAAAGAAACACAGTTGCCATGACTCAAGTCCCAGATAACAGGCAAAGACCTTTCTTTTCAGGCAAGTTTTCCCTGAATGATGGACTAATTATTATGTGACTTTTATATGAATCTACCATACACGATCACATAGACTTTGTGTTTATAGGCTTTGTGATTGCATTAATGTAATGTCTTTTAATGCTTTGTGTTTATAGACTTTGTGGTTACATTAATGCAATGTTGTCTGTTAATGCTGTAATATCCCTCAATTCCCTCCTCTCAATACTTGAATATGTCTTAATTGTATTGGACTGCATATTGTCCCTCATTTCTTTAAGCCGCCTTGAGTCCTTTTTCAAGAAGAAAGATGGGGTTAAAAATACTCTAAAATAAATAAAAATAATTAAATAACCTCACCTTGGTGACTGAGAATCTTCACAGATATAAAGTGTAAATGATAAACACGATAAATGCTTGTAAAATATATCACTGAGGGGGCCGATGTACTTTTTGTTTCCATAATGGTAACATCCAGGTTCTGTTACAGAATGGTCATATGATCATATGCAATGTTGTCCATTGTAGCTCCCAGTTACTAGAGCACATCAAGAATGTTTGAGAAAGCTTTCTTTTAGGAAAAATCATCTGCTGTTAGCCAGATAAATGCCCATGCTGAAACAGTTCTCTGAATCCACCCTTTCTACAAATAGAAAAAGGAGTATTAATATAGAACACCATACAGTTTCATCCTCTTTTTTCATATTTCTTACAGATGTGATAGCAATGGCATAAATCTTCCCTTGTATGCTTGCTGGCCTTTTATTGTTCCCTGAATATGTTTTTAATTCAGCATATGTCTCATCAGCACCATGCTTTGAATCAGGTGATTGTGTGCTATGAGTCAGCAAAATTAGACTCTCCCAATTAAGTGCCTGCTAAAAGGAGAAAGGTTTCTTCATTACACAGAGTTAATAGTGATCTTTAATATTATAATATAATTTTTAACTGGTGTAACAGTGCCCTAAGAAATTTTTCTTCCCTCTGTGGAAAGAGCAATACAGACATTGAGTGTAACTCTTTACATGGGGGCAAGAAGGTGGAGCTGTGCTTCGCACTGT
>JAHTLZ010000016.1:429030-446904 GCA_023846285.1 Phrynocephalus versicolor
TTGAATAGTTATCTTCTTAACTCTCTGTTTCTGCTAGTTTGGATGTAATTGTTATTGTAGAGGCGTTTTGTAACTCAACGGCAGATTTTGAACTGATGCTTCAAAAAAGCTCCTGGAACTCATTTATTAGAATGAAGCAGTGTTTAACGCCTTAAATATGACAGTAATAAAGCTTTACAAACACAAAAGAAATTGTTTCTGCCTGGATCATGGGCATTAGTTGTCATGTTGATGTTTGTTTGTCCAGTGCTGAGATGTTTTTTGTGTATATGTGTGCCCATAAAATGGATTGGCAAAAAGGATTTAAAACATCAAATCTTAAAAAGAAGCCTGCCTGTAAATATACCAAAAAAACATAGTGTGAAGAAAACAAATATAGGTTACGTATTACCTAAGTGAATTAAAATTCTCAACATTCCATGTGTGCGTATATATCCGGAAAGGTTTCAGACCCTTTCTGGAAAAGAAATTAAACACTTCTCAAGGACCATCTAGGTGTAATCAATGATGGTGGATCCTAACCTGCACTATTGACTGTTGATTATCAGATTGAGAATATGATCAGTAACACATAATAATTAATAATTATTAATTGTGTGGCAACAAGTCAATTCTTGCTTCAGGTTACTGTTCCTAGGGTTTCCTAGGTATAGACCAGTGATGGCAAACCTTTTAGAGACCGAGTGCCCAAACTGCGATTCACAACTCACTAATTATTTGCAAAGTGCCAATACAGCAATTTAACCCGAATACAGGAGGCTGTGAAGGGGTGAGGCCAAGTGCCCACAGAAAGGGCTCCGAGTGCCACCTTTGCCATAGGCTTGCCAACAGTGGTATTGACTAACGATCTAGACATGCTTTGAGAATGTGTAGCTTGTCCAAGACATAGAGACCGACTCTTCTCTGACTAGGCACAGAGAGGAATCAAATTCCCGGTCCTTGCCGCTTCATGCTTCAGCTGACTGAACTATCCTGCCACATCCTTTGAGTGTACAATATTGTTTCTACTTCCACAATATAACTCTGTACTACTGCTACTAACTAAGAGGAGATTGTGAAAATTGATGCTGCCTCCCCCCCGAGAATGAGTAGCCTGAGTTTTCAGCCAGTCACTTTCAGCTGAGTGCAGAATCCCTGTTTTGTTCTGATCACAGAACTAGCTTCCCACATCCACAGTGAAGAACATTGGGACCTGGGTGCCTAATAAGTAATATAATGTTCCCCAAAACCACCACAAATCATGGTGTCCACTGATTAATTCCATCACACAACTATTTGGACTATTCAACTAGAAGCCACTGGAACCAAGCAACTAAATCTTTGAAAAACAGGCATCGTCTTCTATTTCATTTCCTCCTGACAGATAATTGTACAACGTTGCTCACGTATCAGGGAAGTAATTAACTGAGCGCTTTCCAGGAAATGTGTACTGACTGATGTAATAGTTATTGGTTGATAAAATAGGCTGGGGCTTCTATTTCCTGTGGATTATTTTTCCTGCATTGTTGCGTATAAATCAGCAGTCCAGCAATGCTCTCTTGCAGACTCTTTAGTACCATAACAGCTGCTGAACAAAGAAAGAATACAGTTTCCTACTTTATATAGTATGTGTTGTGTGTGTTGTGTCGTTACAGTCATGACCGACTCTTCGTGACTCCATGTGCATGGAGTTTTCTTGGCAGGAATACTGGAGTGGCTTGCCAGTTCCTACTCCAGTATAGTATGTGTTACTCTAAAACTTATTTCAAAGTTTCTCTGAAAGGAAATGGCCAAGAGTTCATTTTGTAGATTATGTCAGATGTGAACAAACCAGAAATTCTTCCAGTCTTGAATAGTTTTACACCAATCAGATATTTTGCGGGGACAGTTTTGGTGCTGCTGGAAACAGAGCCATAAGCAGCATTATCTTTGTAAAAATGATAGTTAGGCAGCATCAAAACCAAGAGCATGATACAACATCCACTTAACTGTTCTTTTTTGTTTGGCCATTATTGCCTGAATCAGAAAGTAGTAATGTCCTTTTCCTCTCTTTTGTACAGTGCACCGCACAAGTGAATTTCCTGTTAGGGTGAGATATTCCTCTTTTCCTCACAACATTCTATACGATTGCATATGCAAAGGGAAATGCAGGAATTACTCCCAAGTGAGCTCTTCAGCTCAAACAATGCATCCTGGCATGTACTGCTGCAACTCATGTCTCAGACTACCTTAGTGGTCACTTTGTAAACTCCTTCAACTCTGTTCCTCAAAGTTGTATTTTCCACAAAGCCCTTGGAACAAGTTCCTAGTCCTAACTTCCTCTAACAAAGCCTGGATTGTAGAATAATGGCACTGGAAGAGGCCTAGTAGACCATCAGGCCCAACACCTGCTGAGTGCAGGTATCTAAATCAAAATATATTGGACAGATGGCTTTGTACTTTCCTCTTGGATGCCTCCAGTGTTAGAGCACTTACCACCTTGCCATGGGAACTGGTTCCACTGTCATATTGCTCTAACAATTGGGACATTTTTCCTGATATTCAACCTAAATCTGGCTTCCTGTAATTTGAGCCTGTTATTGCGTGTGCTTCACTCTGGAAGGACTGAGGACAGAGTCTGCCCTCTTCCTTTGACAGTCTTTCAAGTATTTAAAAAGTGCTTTCATATCTCCCTTTAGTCTTCTTTTCTCAAGGCTAATTCTCTGCCTTTTCCTTCCTAATGTCATCCCTGCAATTTTTTTTGCAACTTCTAGGTTTTTTTCTTGTTAGAATTGTTTGTAGTTGTGTCTTGATAATTTCCTTTTTAAGAAATTCCCATCCATCTTATACTCACTTTTTCTGTTACAGTCTCCTGCCACAAGACCTTACTTATCCTGGTTCTGACTTTATTAAAATTGACTTTCCTAATCAGCATACAAGTGTGGCTATCCTGTTTTTCTTTCCTTTGAAATCAGTAACTCAAATAGAACATGGTCACTTTCTCTCAGAATTCCCTTGACTGCTGCTTTTCAGAGGTGTAGCTAGGGTTTGGAGCACCCAGGGACAAAGTCAGTTTTTGTACCCCCTCCTGCCCCGCAACTGCATCTCACCCACCGAGCAAGGGGTGCCCAATCCTGGGAGAACAGCAGGGAAGGGGGAGAAGGGTCCCTCTTTCTCATGCTCTCTTTGGGGGTCTCTCAGACAAGGCTCTCCTGTCTAAATTGCACAGCATATGGATAGTGCCAAGCAGGTGATGCTTTTTTTCCCTAGCATCACCTCCACAGCATGCTTCCCCCTCCTCCTTTTCCCTGGCCAAGTCTTGGCAATGATTAACCTGGGAAAAGGAGGAGAGGGAAGCAGGTGATGGAATTTTTTTCCTAAGCAGCACTTCTGTCGCACGCTTCCCTCTCCTCCTTTCCCCAGGCTAACAGTCACCAAGCTTTAGCCGGGGTGGGGGGAAGGGGGAGGGGGGCAATTGAAGGAGGTGCTGCTTGGGAAAAAATCACCTGCTTCCCTCTCCTCCTTTCTCCCGACTAAGGATTGCCAAGCCTTAGCGGGGCGAAAGGAGGACTGCTGGTGGGATGGCACACTGCTTCCTCCCCCCCTCCCCCGCTCCAGGCACCCCCAGATTGCTGCGCACCCCGGGGCAAATGCACTCTTCTGCTCCTCCCTGGTTACGCCACCTCTGCTTTTTCCACTGAATAATGTCTGTTGGTTAGAATTGTTCAAAAAGAACAGATAGAATAGAAAGGGGAGTCATAGCATATGTGAAAAATACATATTCCTGCACAGAAATACAGGATGAGTTTAATTATCCCAATAAAAGCATTTGGATTAATATAACTGAAAATATAGAAGGACTATGGTAGTTGGAGTCTGCTACTGACCACCCAAATCAAGGAGAATATAATAGAAGAACCCCTACTAAAGCAGCTCCACTGACTGCCAGTCAGCTGTTGGGCACAGTTTAAAGTGCTGACCTTAACTTACAAAGCAATATACAACCTGGGTGCTATCTATCTCAAAGATCAAATCTCACAGTATGAACAGGCTTGGGTGCTAAGGTCATCAGGAGAGGACTTTCCTTCCATCCCACCACCCTCACAAGTACATCTTGTAGGAACACATGAAAGGACCATCTTGGCTGCTGCGCCCAGACTCTGGAACTCCCTCCCAGTGGAGGCCAGAACTGCCCAAGCTCTGCTATCTTTCTGGAAACAGGCAAAGACCCTTCTCTGCAGGCAAGCTTTCCTGCTGTGTCTTTTTATGACATAGTAGGAAACTATGTTATCAATTGTTATTTTTAATGTTGCCTGCTAATGTTGTAACATACCCCTCAATTCCCTGTTTCTCAAACTGAATGTGCCTTAATTGTAATTATCTCTCCTTACTGTAAGCCACCTGGGTCCTTCTCTAAGGAGAAAGGCAGGGTAAAAATACTCAAAAATAAATGCAAATAAATAAATAGTCTTTTACTTGTTTGTTTGTTTTCTGACGTTCACAAATTCTTCTAAGACTGGCCTTGATGTTATATAATTTTTTCCTGTCTCATACATGGTCTTGCTTATATTTGCTGAGTATGGTTTGAACATGTAAATAAATACATATCATTGAAAGTGGCTTAACAGCCGAATTTGAATCTAGTAAAATCTTAATTCATAAATGTCATCAGTGGTATGACAGCCATACTGTTTTGGTACCATTTAAAAGTAAGCATCAACTAGGTGGGTCTAATAGTTTGATAACTTTCTCCTGTGGACTTCTACATATGTGTAAACACTGGACCTTGCATAGTCATCTGTGAGATTCAGAAATACTTCTGTCATTGTGCAATATACAATTTCTTGTGGGATGTTTGACTGCTATCTGTCCTATTACTGTAGTACACAAAATATATAGCCCTGATCTATATTTGTTAAGAGTTGTGACATAACTGAATGATCATCATTTATAATTTAAAGTTTTAAATAACTGATTCCTTGCATTGTTTCCTACAGTGATTCTGGACGGGGCAGCAGTTTGTTAGACAGAGCCATTGCTGATAGGCGACAGCTTAATACGATTACTTTGCCAGACTTCAGTGACCCAGAAACAGGTGAGGATTCATGCCAACAACAATAAAGCGTTAGAGAAAACACACATTTGTTTTAGCTGTGGGAATCTTTTCTATTCAGAGGGTCTGAAGTAGTAGAGAAACAGTTTCATTATAATTACTTCAGGTTTTATAGCATGCTTGTATGGGAAGCATCTCATATATAATCTAAAGGTTGTATCTTATTTATTTATATTTATATTTATATGGGTGGTTCAAAACCCATATAAACAAGTTGTATATTCATAAAGGTTTCCCCGTCCTTCATTATAAAATTTCTGTTATGACCTAGCTATGCAGAATTGCTGCACTATTTGTTTTGTGAAGCTATTGTTGTACTGTATTTCCAAGGGTCTCTGAGCACTGGTAGAACTGGTTTTGGCTTCTAATGCTTGGAAGTCTGAAATATCTGAGGACCCACAATTGAAAACTACTTTTGAAAGTGGACGATTTCAGACACAGTATTGTGTCTTGAGGAATGTTTTCTTACCATCCATGTTCACCTTGTCCTTACCTGATAAATATTTCTTCTTGTTGTAGAGCCCCATTTGATAAGTACTGTATGTATTTCTTGGTATGGATTTATTAATTTTGATTCTATTAGCTTGTGCCCTTTGATTTCTTGGAAATACTGCACATTTCTTGTGGTTGGTCCAGCAAAACATTTCCAACAGTTCCTTGCTTCAGTGAATTGGCTTGATTGATTCTCGTCATCATTTGACATAGGTTCAAGAAACAGCTTATCCATAGTCATAACCAAATATCAATATGAATTTTATGTAAAGGGGACATAATATAACATACCCCTGTATATACAGTATGTGTAATGAGATTTATACAAATACAGCAGCTGCAGGGGTCTCCTGTTGGATCTTATGCTTTCCACTGTCTCGTGTTTAATGAAAATAATCATGCATGCTGAGGGCTCAAAGGTCACTCAGCCAGCTGTGTGAAATGTGAACATAAAATATAAAAAGTAAATGTGAAAATAGATAATTTATATCTATCTGCATCACTCAGGAGTTTTCAAACTATTTTAATGAGATTTTAATAATATATTCTTATAGATAATATAAACTTTTAAGATAAGACATACAGTAAATAAGTCTTTATCAAAATAGCATTAAGTAATGTATATTTTTGAAGGTTTTCACAGTCAGGATCTGATAGCTGTTGTGAGTTTTTTGGGCTGTTTGGCCGTGTTCTGGAAGTTTTTCTTCCTGATGTTTCACCAGACTCTGTGGCTGGCATCTTCAGAGGGCAAGGAGCTCAGGGAACTAGGAGTTCTCTCTGTGCTCTGGGATACGTTCAATAATGTATTTTCATGTCTTGCAAAATAACGGCTGTTGCACTATAGGCAAATCAAGATACTTGCTGAACTGAACCAGAAGTTTGAGCCAACATAGATAGCATTTTACTATCAGAACCTATATCGGTATTTGTTTCTCCCTTATTGTCATCTTTTTTCCACTGGAATAATAATTATATCTCCATAGACCGATATTGCTGAGCTGTAATGACAAAGAAAGTTGTTCTTTTTATTTCCAAATATAAAATGTAGAAAGAAATGAAATCTAAGGTGCATTATTTTATATGGAAACATTTAACATTTATAAAAGACCACTATTTTGTCTTTCCCTTCTCCTTCTCTTTTTTTAAACTAATCATGTGGCAGTAGTTCATGGTCAGTCTGTTAGATGAATCGTACTTCACATTGTTATATAAATAAGTTCATGTTAAGCAGACTTCAATACTAATTGATCAAGGCAAAAATAAATGGACTACTAAATAAGTATTCAAATTGGTACAAGACTGTTCGGGCCTGGAAAATTTCATTGTTACTGTATTCTTTTTCAAGTGTTTCAGACTGAGATGAACTCTAAGTGTCGAGGATTCAAAATGGAAGTATAGCATATGGTGCATCTCTTTTTGTGTGTGTCAGTGATTATATTAAAAGAGCTACACTGCAGTCTGTCATGTATTTACCTCAAGAAACAACCATAATTAACATACAGGAATGTAGTTACCTGTGCACATTCGGATCTAGGTACAGTAAACAGGCTAAGACAAAATGTATCTGTTTTAATGCTTCTAGACCTTGATAGGAGAAGCTGATATACTTGGTGGAGAGTTTCTCTTTTTCCTTCTTCAATCTACAGGAAGAAACAGTTGGCTGTATCTCTCACTAAGAGGGGAACAGCATCACTTGGGCACTTCCTTTCTTGGTCTGTCTCCTCCCATTTTTCATTGTCTTTTCATGCTCTTTCACTCCGTCTGGTAATCAGAGGTTCTAGTGTCCTTCGTTCCCTGGAAGGAAGGAAGAATCTTGTTTGGATCTTGTTTGCACCCACCTGCCTGTACTGTAGGTAAAACTGTGCTCATGACCTGAGTTCAATCCCAGGTAGCAGGCTCATGGTTGACTCAGGGCCTTTTGACACGACCCATAAAATCCGCTGGCCACTTAAATTCGGACCAGAGATCTTGGGGGTTCGTTGCTCTTCCTGCGTCCCCACCCCTCCGCACTTCCTTGCTCCTGTCTGCGTGAGGGGAGGGAGAAAAAAAGAGAGGAAAAAATGAAGGCTCACCTCTGAAGCCGCCCGGAGCCCCGTCGTCGTCCTGATTCCTTCTCTTAAAGGGGCGGGAGGCAAAAAAAAGAAAAAACAGAAGCGAGGAGAGCCCGGCACTCTAGGTTACATCCGGATCTGGGGATTTTCACCCTCCGAGAGCAGGTACATGAAAAGTGCGCTGGGACTTAATTTTCTGCAAACTCCGGAGCTGGTGGGGAAACAATTGTAAGCTCCGGAGCTGGCAGCCATTTGCGGTGGAGTTTAGGGGTTGTGTACAAATACTCTCAGTCTTCCATCCTTCCAAAGTTGGTAAAATGAGTACCCAGCTTGCTGGGGGCGGGGGCAATGTGTAGCCTGCATACTGTAATTAAAACTGTAAACCGCCCAGAGACTACTTGAAGTGGTATGGGGTGGTATATAAGCAGAACACTTTGCTTTAAAAAAAATACAATTCAGCCACCCAAATGTATATCCCTTTCTCCTGTGAGCTAAAAGGACTCCAGTGCTTGCAGTAAATTCATAACCAACCCTCTTCTTTCAATTAGTTCATATTGAATTGGACCATACTCTGGATAGTCTCCAGCACAAGAGCTTTATAAGTCCTTTCCCTTAGAAGAAGGAGCTGTGCTGGTCTGTGCCAGCATATCAGGCTAAAAACAAAACAAAAATAAAAAACACAGTAAAAAAGAGAGGTGGCATCTCGAAGATTTGTTCTTACGTGCTGCTTCTGATGGTTGGTGACAACCATGAATGAGTGATCTCTAAAATGCTCTGTCCTCAGTAGCTCTGCTAAGTTCATCTCGACTCATTCCTGGCTAACTACTACCACCAGTATATTTTAACTCAAGCTTTTGTGATTAAGGAAGTGGCCTCTTTTTGTTTTTCGCCTTTCCCTTTTGAATGCATATGATTTGGGATGCTTCAGTAGTAAGTAGTGGATTTGATCTGGGTCAGCAGCTTGATGTCCCAAGATGCTAGTATGGTAGAGTTCTTTTCCTAAGGATTGACAGTTGAATCAGCATCTGTTGCATTCCCCCCCAATACTTATACTAGGTCCTCTCTTATTTCCTTTCAGACTAAGGTTAGACAAGTCAACAAGATTTTAGGACCTTCCAGACCCATGCTGGACTCCAAATAAGCCAAGGCTAGATGCCCTAAGCCAGGGGTGCCCAAACTTTTTGTAAGGAGGGCCAGATTTGGTGGCTGAGAATGTGTCAGGGGCCGGTTGCTCCCCAACCCTGCCACCCCACTGCAAGCCCCACCTACTTTCTTTTAAAAAAACATGGGGTGAAGGAGAGGGAGGGAGGGGTGGGCCAGCCAGCCGCGGGCCACTCAGAATGGCCTGGCGGGCCGGATTTTGGGGGGGGGGGGCTTTGGGCAGACTTGCCCTAAGCACATCCACTCTTGCCTGATTTTGGAGGCTAAGCAGGGTCAGGCCTGGCTAGTACTTGGATGAGGAGTAGGAACTGGCAAGTGACTCCAGTATTCCTGCCAAGAAAACAATTCATGGACATGGGGTCACGAAGAGTCAGTCACGACTGTAACAACACAACAACAAAATTGCTTTGTTTAGAGGCCAGATTACCTATAAATGTTAGGACCCTCCTGTGATAGGTCTAAGGTAAAGGAACAAATTTCCCCCACACATGTGTGCTAGTTGTGTTCACCTCTAGGGGAAGCGCTCATCTCCATTTCTAAGCCAAAGAGCCAGTGCTGTGCAAATCCATGACCATGTGGCCAGCATGGCCAAATGCATTTCTGTGCACGAAACACTGTTTACCTTCCTACTTTTTACAGTGGTACCTATTTATCGACTTGCATTTACATGCTTTCGAACCGCTAGCTTGGCAGAACTTGGGGTTAAAAGAACGAGAGCTCAGTCTGCTGCGTGGCACCCAGGATTTGAACCGCCGAGCTCCCAACTTTGCAGCGACAGTGACAGCGCTCTAGCACGCTTAGCCACCACACCTAAACAAAACCAAACACAGTCCTTTGACCCTCTCCCCTCTCCCCTCCTTCCCTACATCAGGAAGGCAACAGGAGAGTTTAGTCTACTCTCTGTGACTCTGGTTTCAGCACCTTTTACCCCATCTCCATTCTGAGGGGTTATGATTTTGGGACAGAATGATGAAGGAACCCTTTGCAGGTCAAACGGAAGATCCAGTGGGACAGGATTGCAGTCTCCAGGTAGCTGGAAAACAATTTACCCATCTTTTGTTAGCTTTTTGTATCACGAGGCACCTTGAGTTGTGGCTTTGGGCAGCTGCTCACCAAAAAAGCAGTCCCTGAATATTTACCTTTCAGCTGACTGCAGGTCTACTCTTTAATTACTTTCTGCTGGTCTTCATTAAGAGCCATAGCAGGTCCAGTTTTGAAACTCACTCCTTATCAGGTTGCTGTGCTTGTCTTCATATTGCGGAAAACTGCTTAATCGGTATTGTGATTCCCTGATCATAAGTGACGCTTCATTGATGCCACGTAGGTATTTTCTTCAAGAATGAGGCTGCAAGAATGGTGGTGGCTCTCTACCTCCACCCCCAGCTTCTGCATCTGCAAGATGTCAGCCAGTAGAGCTGTTTTCAGTGTCGGGCAGCCCAGTAAATCCAACCTACCCGTGCTCTACAAGCTGTGACATATTTCCCACCTCCTTTTCACATAGAATGGCTCATATAAGGTGGGAAGGAGACAAGTCCCACTACAGAGTTTGAATGGCAGAAGAAAATTAGAGCTATTTGTGTGAACAGTCTGGTCCAGCCTATTGGCATAAAAATGCAGCTGCAGAACTAGAAGGGAGACTTGTGGATCATAGCAGCAATTGCCCATGTAGGAGGAATAGAGGAAAATTGAACGCCCAGCCTCTTGTTAGATAGGTATGTTTGAACCTATATACATACAGTATGTTATCTTTCGTATTGCCCAATAGTGCAAGAAGAAATGTGTGATAACCAGGATTTGAACTGGACACCAAGACACTAATTTGGGTGCTTGTAGGTGATAGTGATACAGGTACAGGATAACGAAGCTGCCTTTTTTGTCTGCTGTCAAAGATCATTTTAAAATGAAATGCATGATGCCAAATACCCAGACATTTAGCAGCTTGAGGTGTTTATGTTTTAATAACTGATTTCTCGCATATCTATTTCTGTTACAGTTTTAGTACACATTCCTTTGTAGACGGGGAAAAAAACCTTTTCAGTGGTTTTTTTGTAGACGGGGGGAAAAAACCCTTTTCAGTGGTTATTTCAAAGAAAATAATTGTATTTTGTGTAGGGAAACTGTTTCATATCTGTGCAGTGGTGGTTAAATGGGCTGACCTTTCTCTCTTTTCCTTTTTTAAAAAAATCATGAATCCATTCAAATCCTGTCTTGCATTTTTTATATATAATTGTTCTTTTTCACTTTTTTTAGCTTCTGATTCCGCCACATCTTCATCTCTCTCAAGAACCGAATCTGTTCTCCACCTGTTTATGTCTCCTCAGTCTCCTCAGTCTCCTCACCCTCCTCCCAAAACTGACTCCTCTTTCTGGCCCCATGCAGCCAACCCATCCAGTGACCACGTTCCTGGGCCCTGCGAACCTTCACTCTGTAAACTGGTTTTCCTCTTTCTGATAGGCGTGTTAGCTTGCTCTCTTTGTGCTTCTGATAATCTCCACAACTGTCAAGCACCAATTGCACTCCCATGTCAAACATCAGGTTGTTTGGTGTGACTGCAAGCTACTTCTTTTTATCCATAAAAATTAAGTAAATATAAGGGTCTGTAGGAAAGCCAGAGCTTTAGTCTGCAGTTCTGTATGTTTTTGCAGGGACATGTTGATAATTTTAAGTGGCCTGTTGTTCAATTATTTTCCCAGCCCTTCCAGCAGACTAGAAACCAGTCTCATATAACTTTCCACAAATGGCCCACTAGGGGGCCCTATTGCCTCCCTGATAAAATAGAAGTTTTGCTGGCATAAGTTGTTACTGCCCAAGATATGCTGGTTTGTGTTGTTTGGACTACAGTTCCCAGATTTCCCTTGAGCAGATATGCACATACCTGATTACTACAATGTGGTGTTGAGTCAATGCACCTACCTGCTAATACTGATTGGTTCCCTGGGTTGGCATTATAGTGTGCCCAACATTGGAAGTCTAGCGATTAATCCTGATTCCCAAATTCTCTCTGTTTAGAGGAATGCACGCTCAAAGTATTGTTTTGTTTTTTAAGTAGGTACCAAATACTTGGAAAGTGTATGTCCAGGGAAACGCTTTCCTTTTATAGGTACCTGGTGCTATGAAAGTAGCATTGGGGCAAGGGATGCAGATTGATGAAAATGGCTCACATATCTTGGCTGTGGGCCTAACGTCTAGATTCAGTGGGTAGGGTTTTTTTAACACCCCCCATTTTAATCTTAACCTCCTCCACCTAGATCAGAAGCTTCTAAGATGAGAAGAGTGGGATCCTGATGTGTCTACATCCATATGCATTTTTCATCTCATAATGCATGCCATGCACTCAGAAAGCAAGGAATCTGTATAGTTGACCATGCATCACAGCCCACATTTGTCAATGTGTTGTGATCTAAAAGCAGCACATTGGCAATGCTGGTTAATCTTTCCTTTATTCCCCCCCCCCCTCTCTTTTTGTGCTATGAAGTGGTTTATCTCATGGTCTTTCTATGGAAGAGACACAGTCATTTTCAATACCTTTAATGCAGATGTTCCCTTTTTATTGGAATTGTTCTTTTCCATGCAATTACTTCGTTTTGAAATGTTAGGACCTTGCATTGATGGAATTAAATATGATTGAAAACAATTTTCTTCCAAAACATTTGCTTCAAGACAGGAAATATTTTATTCTTATGCTCTGTTTTTCCCCCTATGATAAATTGGTTTAATCTTTTCATTTGAGTGGAGTTGTGTGGTTAATCCATGTCTCTGGCACAGAATTAGATGACAGGTGCTAGAAAATAAGTAGCAAAAAAGTGCAAATTAATCAGGTCAGTGTAGCTGGATCCTGTTTCGAATATTCTGTGAAAGACGAGCTTTTGAGCTTTTATATTAATGCTCATACCCACTTGTTTATGGAGGACTCTCTGTGACCCCTTTTGTTTACGATGACATTTCAGGAACATACTACCTCTAAAGTAGAAGAGGGTAACGCAGGTTTTATGTGACAAAGGACGTTTTCCCCATGCCCAAAACTACATGAAATGCCTCCATTAAAATAAATGAATAAATGAGTGGCTCAAAAAACTCTGTTTTATATTCGGAATGCCTTCAGGAGTGGAATGTTTTTTTTTTGGGGGGGTCCTTGGAGGGCCCATTAGCTCATCACTATACTCTCCAAAGATCAGAAAGTGAAATTGCATGTGCCATTGTGGGCACATCCTCTTTTTATTTACTAAAATGAAAAAAGAAAAGAAGAAAAGTACAGAAATGTTCATTTCTAGGCCCTAGGCCTGATATAGCCCACAAGAGGAGCAAAAAATCTTCCCTCTAGCAATCATATCTAAACTTCGGCCCTCCTGAAGTTTTGGACCACAACTCCCGGAATTCCAGGCCTGTATTTCCAATTCCAGGCCCGTATTTCCAATGGCAAAGGACTGTGGGAGTTGTGGTCCAAAACATCTGGAGGGCCGAAGTTTGGACATGCCTCCAAGGCTAGGTTAGAATTCTGGACTGCACTGCTTTGGATTGCAGTAAGTGATGCATCTGAAAGAGTTTTGTACCAAACCTTCTTCTCTGTGCCTGTTTGTTACATGCAATTATGTGTTTTTCTTTTTGGGTGGGGAGGATTAAAGGGGAGAGCACTTCTGGCTGCCATTTGAAATGGTGATGCGCAAAGAATTTCTGTAATTTCTAGTATGGTATTTAGTCTTGATTATGGGTCTCTGATGTCTCACTGTTGGATTTGGTGCTCTAAGGGATGAGAATCTTTGTCAGTACAATCACAGTAGAGCAATTAATTGAAAGTTGGATGCTGATCTGGACTTTCCAGAGATCTTTTCCCATGATGTCTTAAGGATTTGGGGATTGGTTCTTATTCAAAATGGGGACGGTACTATTATTATAGAAAGGAGATAGACAGGACTGCTGTCAGCAGCCTCTGTTGGGATGACAGCAAAGTTGCATGCACGCCCACACAGCATCATCCTGAAGGAATGCTTCAGTGGCCGTCATCACTTCTTGTTGCTAGCTCTCTGTTTTGCATCATTGCCTTCAGCCAGTGCATACTGACAGAGCCCCTGACAAAGGTCCCTAGGTAATTAAGTAGGCAAACATGCAGGCAGCACATTTAAGCACCCAGCAAGGCTTTCTGTACAAGCTGCTCTGCTCACCTGACTATGCCACCCCACCCCACCCCAGTTGCATTAGATAGGAATACAGTATCAGTTAATTTAGGCACTAGGTCCAGTAATGAGTGACCTATGTGCTGTGTTGGCCCCCAGGGCTCAGACGATGTTGTCACACTGCCTGTCTTAGGCTACCTTAAGTTACTACTCCATTGTTCAGGTGGAAGATTGCCAGTGTTGTATGAAGATTTCATAGTTAGACTGATTTGCTTCTAGATGGAGGATGAGAGAGGAGTGGAGCAGCTTAGTCCTTGGACTCAAGCAACAAAATGACTTGGGCTGCTCCACTGGTGAATGCCAACAGTTGATGCATTGTGGCAGAGAATTTCTTGTGTAGAGATTGAGCCTGTGTCGAGCATGCCACTACAATGAACCATGGCCTATAAGACATTAAACTTTTCCTTTTGATCAAGCTGAGATTAGAGATGTAAAATTTCCAGAAACTTCAGTGGGAAATGGTTTTTCCCACTTTGTTAATTTGTTTTTCCACGGCTTCAAAATTTCTGGAAATTTTACATTTCTAGCTGTGACTCGCTCACATTTCCACTGGGATACCCGACAGAAAATCAAAAAAGTTACGGAAATGAAATCAGAAGTAATCTGTGAATTTTCCATGTGAGATTTTTATTTTATTTTCGCCAGTATGTGTTGATTGTGTGGTAAACTCATCAGATCTTCATTGGCGTAAAACTAGATTCTCACATTGTTTATTATGCACCAAAAAAACAAGTTGGGTAACTTCTTTTCTCTTAATAAAAGTGAAAATGGTTCAGACTCTGCCAGTATGTGTACTTTGTTATTTTTATGTTTTTGCTTTGGATATGGAATGGATTTAACCAGCATTTTTTCTAAATTCTTACGGAAAATTTGTTGAATTTGAACTCCTTGTTAGAAGTGTATATTGTTCTTTTGAAGACAACAAAATTGGCTTACAGTTTCAAGGTTATCAGAAGTGTATTTGCTTCCTGTGCAGTTCTGTTTTCTATAGCTGTTACCTTTTTGTGATTTTAATTTGTGGTTTGATCTGTTATTTAAAGGCAACCCTCCAGATGCTTACTTTCATGGTTTTTTCTCCCTTTTTTCAGTTTGTAAGTAGTTTTTACTATACAGGTCTATTCTTAAATTTCTAAAGACAATAATAACACTCTCTCTTCACCACCAAATGTTAATGTTTCCCATTCGTCATGGAGGTTTGACAGTATGCAAAGCAAGGCTGCTGCTCTTTACCCATTCAAGAGGCTGTAATCCTACGAGATCTGAATGCACTCACCTGGTGGTCCAGTATTAATAATACTGACTAAAGAGGCAGTATTAACTTCTGGAGGGCTGCAGACAAAGGTCTTTTGGGAGTAGAGGCTCATTTGGGTGTTCATCAATGAAGGTTTTAATTCACATACATATACAGTGGTACCTCAGCTTACAAATTTATTCTGTTCTGAATGCATGCTCTTAAGTCAAACTACTCTTAAGTTGGTGTACCTACCTAAAAAATTGAAAAAAATAAGTTAAAAAATAAAAAATGAAAAAATATTTATTTGTAAGACCATATCTAAAATTTGTAAGGCGGTAGTTAATGCCAACAGTTTTCCACTCTAAGTTGAATTGCTCTTAAGTCAAGCTGCTCTTAAGTCAGGGTACCACTTTACATCATTTCAGTGACTTCTCCAGGTCTGTTGTTTCATTTTTAATTTATATATATATATATATATTGAACCTTTTGGCTAACAGGAAAATGGAATCTGGGGAAGATCATGTAGTAGATACTATATTGCAATAGATTTTTGCTATTGGTGATGATGTTCTATTAATTAATAAAAAGAGGATGTGACTGCTTCATGCAGCAATGCTTTGTCTCAGTAGATAACACTATAGTATAGTATAGTATAGTATAGTAAGAGAAAAATCTTCACTGAATATTTTATGTTAAAAGCTTCACCTTTCTGATATAGGCAGACCTTTCCCCAAGATGATGGCAAGTATTTGACACATTAGAACCTTATTGCTAGTCCTAGTTAAAGCAGACTCATGTCCTCAGTGGGATTTACATAGACATTGAGACATTGACTTACTTGGCAGTTGATTCAGTCAGCGAGATAAATTATAATGCTAATAAAGTCTTGTGGGATTCACACTAGGCATACCTCATAGTCCTGCAGAAGGTACTGTCTCTTAACCAATAAAGTGTTTTGCTTGCACTGCCGTACAGATCTCTGCATGTGCCTTATTTTGGTGTTCTTACATGCTTTGATGCTTACGATTTTATTTTATATTTTGGGCATGTGAAAACTAACCTGTGTTTTCACCTTGCATGATTTTGGTCAGTTTCATTCGTTTCCTTTCCTTTCCTTTGATTGACATTGTTCTCATGAAATTTGATTGAAAAACCACTTTCCATTTTGCAGCAAGGAGAGCGTGAGCCTTTGAAGAATTTGTATTATGTCAAGTATTTATCATTTCATCATTCATTTGACAATCTTAAAAGCAAACACAAGGGAAGGAGCAGCATGCTTATTGCATTAAGACATGGTTATTTCTCATAAACCATCAAGTAGAAAAGCAAAACAGAATTGAGGCCATGGCCCTCTTTTCTGGCTTGGCTGAAATCAGCTACTACTGTATATAAACTATAAAGTCCCTCTCAAAGTAAATACCTGAAAAAATGCTGACAGATTTAGTAATCACCTTGTCACAATGACAGGCTTCCTTTGTTAGTTCTTCAAATTATGGTGGATGCTTCTTGTTGAATTAAAGGCTTATAAAATTAAGCTATTCAAACAAAGCACAGTTGCATCCTGGTGAATGAAATGTCAACTCAATGACTTTCATTAACTTCAGTAATAATTCCTGGAACAGGTACAGGTTCAGATTTAAAATAATCCCTCTAGCCTACACAAAATTGGTGTAACTGTTATAAAAAAGTGAGACAGAAAATATTGTTGTTTAGGTCGTAGTTCAATATCTGTTTCTAATTATTTTCAAGATGCTATGTTTTGACTCTAATAAGTATTCTAGAGTGCATTCAACAACAAATAAGCAGAGTAGTCTGTAGTTGATACTGGAATAAGAAAAGATTAAACAAGAAGTACTGTACCTGCTTATTACTAGATAGCACAACTGCTCCTGTTCATGCTTGCGTGGTGATTTGACCAAGAGCCAGTAGTGTTTATACTGCCTCTTAAATTTCTCATGCTCACTGAAAGGAAAATCCGTGGCACGACTATACCACTTCTGATTATGTTTGGGAGCCCACTTGACTCATTGCTCCTACAAACAGGTATTTCCACTTACAAAACTAGCATTCAGGAAGAAGGAAAGGACCCTTCCTTCTGGAAATCATTTTTGTACATTCAGTCCTTTTTGTGTGCTGCTGCATTCTGTTATACAGAATGCATGAAAATCCGTCATATGCAGAAGCGGGCGGGGGGGGGCGATCTTACGTCCCACTGCCGCCCGCCCGTGCGGCCCGAGGCTTCTCGGGGGAGCTTGGCTGAGCGGCCCGGAGCGGCCCGATCGCTCTGCACCGCCCCTCCAGACTACCCTGAGGCTTCTCGAGGGAGATTGGCTGAGTGGCGTGGAGCGATCCGATCACTCTGCACCACCCCTCCTGGCCGCCCCAAGGCTTCTCGGGGGGTGCGTGGAAGGGCAGCACGGAGTGACCTGATCGCCCCTCCCGCCCTCCCATGCACCCTGAGGCTTCTCGGGGGGGCGGCACGGAGTGACCTGGCTGCCCCCCCAACCCCCCCCACAGTGCAGGTACTGTGATCCTGCGATGTAGCAGGGCCGCGATACCTGAACCACGAAATGGCGGGGGGGGGGGTCACTGTACAGCCCAACAAAGAATCTGGGGAGTAGTTTTCTATTCCTGAGACCCTCTCTGTTTTCTTTCTTTCTTTCTTTCTTTCTTTCTTTCTTTCTTTCTTTCTTT
>JAHTLZ010000016.1:446914-457479 GCA_023846285.1 Phrynocephalus versicolor
TTTCTTTCTTTCTTTCTTTCTTTCTTTCTTTCTTTCTTTCTTTCTTTCTTTCTTTCTTTCTTTCTTTCTTTCTTTCTTTCTATCAAGACACAAGGCATCTCACAACAATTAAAGCTGTACAGTAATCAACAGTTGTAAAATACAATAGAAGCTACAGTTAAATATTCACAAACATTAAAACCAATAGTTTAAAAAAATTAGAAACATTTTAAAATGTCCAAATTTTACAAATAAAACATCCCTGAGGGCCCTCTCCCACACACTTATGGCCTATTCTTGAGAATTATGGAGGTATACCCCCAAAATGAAACCAGAAGTGATTAGAAATCTATTTGTAGTTCTGGAAAATGGATTTTGGGGGCTTATAAATAGTGCAGAAGACATGGTGACCAATATATGGAACACCATTCCTGTAGACTTCTAAGAGTTTGCAGTTTGACACACACAAAAACAGTATTTGGGCAAAATGAGCCCCTGGGAATTCTTTGTCCATCCTTGTCTCTTTCTGTGGTGTATATTCTCACTGGGAGTAGCTCTCTAGGGGTTTTAAGCAGAGGCATTTGAGTACATACCCCTACACTGGTCCATGTCAGACCAATATTTGTAGTGGCAGAACATGCTATAATATCAATATTCCTTGAGTCTTCGGGCATACAGGAAGGGCCAAGTATCGACATTTTCATGGAAATGCATTAAATGTCCAAGCGTTTGGAGATAACAGTTGGAAAGAACTGGATGATGCTCGGTTTACTTCCTCCTGCTTTGAGGAATAGAACTTAAAATAGCTGGAAAGGAAGAACTGCCTATAAGAATTAGAATTGCCTATAAGAATTGCCTATAAAACTTAGATGAGACTAAGCACTATTCTGGCATTAATTTTTTTCCTAGCCTGTTGATACGTAATTCTGTATTAAGTCAAAACTTTAGAATGATTACTTAATTGTGACACCTTTGGAAACTAAGGTGAGTTCTATACTGTTTTTGCTAGGAATAACCAAAGACATAGGAACATAAGAATAGCCTTGCTGGAACAGGCCACAGCCCATCCAGTCCAGCATTTTCTTCTGGCTATTCCCAAGCAGATGTCTTCACCTGCTTATGATTCCCCACAAATGGCATTGAGAGCTATCCTGCCTATCTCTCCAACCCGGAGGTTGTCCTTAGGCATCCACTATGATAGCCATTCATACCCTTGTTCTCCATGAACGTGTTTAATCCTTTCTTAAAGCTGTCAAGGCTGACAGCTGTCACCACTTCTTGTGGCAGGGAGTTCCATAGACCGGTGATCCTTGGGGTGAAAAAGTACTTTCTCTTATTTGTTTCAGATCTAACACCCAAACATTTCATTGAGTGCCCCCAAGTTCTAGTGGTGTGCGATAGGGAAAATAGTTTTTCCTTACCTACTTTGTCCACACCGTGTATGATTTTATAAACTTCAATTAGGTCACCTCTTAGGCACCATCATTCAAGAGTGAAGAGGCCCAGCCGTTGCATCCTCAGATGGTAAGGAAGGTGTTCCAGTCCCCTGATCATTCTGATTGCCTTCCTCTGCACTTTTTCCATTTCCATAATATCCTTCTGGAGGTATGTTGACCAGAAATACTCCAGGTGGAGCCTCACCATAGATTTATAAAGAGGCAAAATGACACTTGCTGACTTATTTTCTATAACCTTCCTAATGATTGCTAGTGTTGACTTTGTTTTTTTCACTGCTGCGGCACACTGGGTTGACACCTTCATGGAGCTGTCCACCAGGACACCAAAGTCCCTTTCCTGGTTTGTTGCAGAGAGTTCAAACCCCATCAGTTTATAAATGTAATTGGGTTTTTTCCCCCAACATGCATACCCTGCACTTACTAATGTTGAATCTCATTTGCCACTGGTTTGCCCACTCCCCCAGTGTCAAAAGATCCCTCTGGAGCTCCTCACGATCTCTCTCAGTTTTTGCTACCCTGTATTATTTTGTGTCACTGGCAAATTTGGCTACCTTGCTATTTACTCCTACTTCTAGATCATTTATGAAGAGGTTGAAAAGCAGGGGGCCCAGTACTAAACCTTGAGGGACCCCACTCTCTATCTACCTACCTCCACTTGGAGACTTGTCCATTTAGTGCTACCCTCTGTTTCCTGTTCCTTAGCTAGTTGCTGATCCAGGACAAGACCTGTCCCTTGATTCCATGACTGACAAGTTTATTCAAGAGCCTTTGGTGCGGGACCTTGTTAAACGCTTTCTGAAAGTCCAGATAAACAATGTCAACTGGATCTTCCTTATTCACATGCTTGTTGAAACTCGCAAAAAATTCCAACAGATTAGTGGGGCACAATTTGTCCTTGCAGAAGCCATGTTGGCTCTCCTTCAGCAGCACCTTCTCATCTATGTGCCTATTAATTTTATCTTTTAGGATGGTTTCCATCACTCTACCTGGGACACATGTCAAACAGTCCAGTCAGTAATTTCCTGGATCACCTCTGGGTCCCTATTTAAAGATTGGTATTACATTTGCTACCTTCCAGTCATCAGTTGCAATGCCTCGTTTGAGGGAAAGATTATATATTTTGTCCAGGACCTCAGCAATTTCATCTTTATGTTCCTTGAGAACTCGTGGATGGATGCCATCTGGTCCTGGTGATTAGTTAGCATTTAGTTTAAGACTAAAGAACATTTGATATATTAAGAAGCAGTCACTTTTGATGACTGAAAAATCATAGAATTATAAAACTGTTGAGCTAGAGAGGACTGTAAAACGTTGTTTGATTCAACCCCCTCCTGATGCCAGCAATTCACACCTATAAGTATTCTGGACATATCCAACATCTGTTTCAGGGCCTTCTAAGAAAAGGAAACTATCACTTTTTAAGGTAGTTATTCTGTTGTCAGGAGTTTATTCCTAATATTCAGTCAAGATTACTTGAAATGAGGAAATGAGACACCACCATCTCTCTTCCAAAATATCATCCTTCAAAATACTGGAAAATATATAGTCTATTGGCTTTCAATCTTCTCTTCTTCAAGCTAATCACAGACAGATCCCCCAACTGTCCCTAACAGGGCTTAGTTTCCAACCTTTTGTCATCATGGCCACCCTTTTTTTCTTTCCTTTCTCCCTTTCCTTATTTAAAATATTTCTATCCTGCATTTTTCCCGAAAAAGAGCCAAGGCAGACACATTCCAGCTTCTCAAGACCCTTATAGTGAGGTGCTCAAAATGTTCAAGTTCTCCCATCTTTGCTGGGAGGCTTCAAGCATTTGCATAGAAGCACCTGTACAGTGGGTCCCCCAAGAACGGCTGCTTCTTTGTTCTTTTCCTCCCACAGCTTTTAATTCCAGTAGACAAACTACCACATCCCATTATTCTCCCAGTGCTGATACCTACTATGCCATCACATTGTGCTTCTCTACTCTCTCCAACCTCATTCCACGGGGATGAGGTGTTCCAAACCGGATGCCACTCAGCTCCTGTCAGTTTCCCCCCATGCTTGTAAACCAAGTTGTCACTGTATAGATTTTTAGCATTATCACAGGAATCAGGGGTCTTTCGGACACCACTGTGCATAGAAAGATAGCCAGGTTTGATAACAAACAACAATGGATAAGAAGTTTTAAGGCACAAACGTGAGCGCAATGCAAGGTAGACTTTTTTGTCTTAATTGTGGCTCCAGTTTGGATGAGGCATCTGTTATGTTCATTTCTCCAGCTGTTAACATCAGTGATTAAGTGAATTTAGTCTTTGCAGCTTGGTTTCTGTTTGGGGAAATGTTGACATCATTCTGTGTGTGTGAGTCTATTTTAGTCTATTATTGTCTCTCAAGTAGTCTTCTAATTACACCTCTTGGGGAGGGGGAAGCATAGCAGTGATGAGCACTGAAGCGCAAATGGCAAAAAGTTACATCATACTGTACCATCCCCAAACCCCCTGGATCTTTTGAGCTTGTTTTGTGTACATGCACCGTAGTTGGTAGTTGAAAGCTTGGTGTTTCCCACTCGCTGCCCCAATCTCCCCTCTCATTTCTTCTAATAGTAAGCTGAGCTTTTACTGCAGGTTCACTAACACTAACACATTGGCAGTTGTTTGGGGAGCACGGATTGGAGCCTGACCAAATTCTCTGCAGTGTAGATGTGTTAGGGTCTAGTCACACTTTTATATTGTACAGAAATTTAAAATGAAGAATTTAGAACAGCTTGTAAAAGACCAGATTTATTTTCTCCTTTCTTAAATATTACCCCTTCTTTCTCATTGTGTCTCCAGGTTCCATCCATGCAACGTCAATAGCAGCCTCTAGGGTAGAGCAGGCACTCTCTGAGGTTGCCTCCTCTTTGCAGAGCAGTACTCCGAAGCAAGGACCGCTGCACCCTTGGATGACTCTGGCTCAAATCTGGCTCCATGCAGGTAATGAGGTGCCGCTGCTGTTTCCTGTTCCTCCTCATGAGCGTCGGGAGTTTTTGAATTCAGCTGGCTGGAGTGCTTTATTGTATGTCAGCTAAAAGTGCTGTTTTTAAGGACACTTAGTGGCATTTTCTTGCATTTTAAGACAAGAACATTGTATGTTTAATTTATGAAACAGCAGTCTATGGGAGGAAGGCATTTAGTATTTATCAACCTTGTCAGAAGATTCACTTTTTCTTCCTTCTTCAAGCCGTGCTTAGGTTGTGTGAAGCTGTGGAACATTCAAGTGTCTTTTTGAAACTAAGCATGCCATTATTTTAGTGGTCTTTAATGTGGAAATGTAAAATTGGGTCAGGAGCAGGTAAAACTGAAAACAAACACACACACACACACACACACACACACACACAAACAAAGAAGCCAGCTAATATTAAATCTTTTTAAATCCCTTTCAAATCTAAAAGCAAGTCAGTAATAGTTAAAACTTGTTTTGTAGTGGAGGGGTTGTTTGAGATGTTTTGAAAATATTTTAGAAGGGTAGAAAAATGTTTAGTTGTCAAGAACAAGAGTGAGCCAGTCGACTGAGCCATCTTCAAGAACAAGGGTGAACCAGCCCAAATGTGTCAGCTGTTATCCAACCCAACTCCTGTCCCACACTATGAAGATCTATGAAAAAATTCTGGACCAGCACATTTACAACATTGACTAACTCAACACCAACCAATGCAGCTTCGCCAAAGGATGCGGAAAGACCAATGCCATCTTTGTAGCTCATCAGCTCATAGAGAAACGCTAAGAGGAGACCCATTGCACATAGCATTTCTAGACATGGAGAAGGCATTTGAGTGTGTCCCACATCAGTTGATCTGGTATGCCCTGCATGACAGTGGGGGGCCAGAACCATTCATCAACTGGGTCAAAATGCCATGCACCAGCAGCTATGAGTGATGCTCAGCTAGCCTCTTTAATGATTTTGCAGTGATGATTGGAGTGCACCAAGGCTCTGCACTGTTGCCACTCCTCTTTATTTTAGTCATGGATATCATCACACAATACTTGCTGCAAAATACTGCCTGGACTATGCTCTATGCTGACATTGTCACACTAGCTACTATCACTAGGAAAGAACTGCAGTGGCAAGTTCAGACATGGAATGACCTCCTGTTTGGACTCCACCTAAACATCAAACAAACTGAGTACCTAGAGACTGCTACCACCAATGGAATGCTCCAAATAAAGGGATATTTTACAAGGTCAATTGATATTTTATGGATATTTTACAAGGTGAACACAAGGTGAATGAATATCTTCTGGTATCTTGGTGGTCATCTCCAAGGCGATGGTGACAACAGTGGTGGACATGCAAACAGGAGTGAATACAGACTAGTTTCATTGTCGAGAACTCATTGGTGTGCTTTGTGACAGATGAATGCCAATCTCTCTCAAATCTAATATTTACAAGACAATCGTCTGCCCTGTTGCAACATATGGCATAGAGTTCTGGGTAGCAACAATAGGCATAAAGAGCTGTGTCCATGCTATGCAAATGCTTATGCTCCATTGCACATTGAGTATCTCCCTACTCTAACTACATCACAGATACTATCTGATTGCAACTTGGTGTGGTATCAGTTACAGAGCTGAGAGAAAGCTGGATTTACTGGTTTGGACATGTCCTCAGAGCAGCAAGTTCCACCATTGCCAAAACTTTCTACTCCCTGAAAATCGATGGCCAGTGGCCATGTGGGTGACTAAAATAAATATCGTAGGACACTGTCAATAAAAATATCCAAATTGTTTGCCTCTGCCCTGAATTTGCAGTTGATCAGGCAGAAGGGTGTTTCAGGATAGCGAAGAGCGGACCCCGCATGTGTTGGAAAATGCTAGGAAGAAGAAGGTTTAGTTGGGTTTTCTGATCTCAAAATTTGAGTGACTCTCAACCATTTTAGATGCATTTTAAAAAAAAACCCATTCTTCATTTAGGAATACAATCGCTTTGAACCCAAAGAGAGGTAAATAAGCCCTGCATAATGTATCAGCTGCTGGGCTTGATCATTTCAGACAGGAAATGGAGGACTGAATCTGGAAAAACGCCTCCCTCACCGGGAATAATACATTGACATGAAATCTAACAAATCGAGGAGAACATGATTGGATGGATATTTTAAATAACATGCTAGTTTTATAAGCAGGTGTTTTATGTAGCGGAACAAATAAGAGTTCTTTGCTAGTAACTGAAACTGGTACAGAGCCGTAATGGATATGTCATCTGGTGTCTGTTTATCTATTTTGCCACAGACAGCTGCTTCTGTGCACATTTACTCTAGAGAGCTTATCTTTCACTAAAGTGGTGTAGTGATGCAGCAACAGTTGCATGAGGGAAATAGAAATTTTAATCTTCATGCAGTCATCATAATCTGGAACTGGAAAAGGTGCAGAAGAGAGCGACTAAAATGATTACACTGGGCTGGGGCACCTCCCTTATGAAGAAAGGCTAAAACATTTGGGCCTCTTTAGTCTGGAAAAAGGCGCCTGAGGGGGGATATGATTGAGACGTACAAAATAATGCAGGGCATGAGTCAAGTGGATAGAGGGACACTCTTCTCCCTCTCACAAAATACCAGAACTAGGGGACAACCACTCACATTGAGGGCTGGGAGAGTAAGAATAGACAAAATATTTTTTCACCCAGCGTGTTGTTAGTCTGTGGAACTCCCTGCCATAAGATGTGGTGATGGCATCTGGCCTGGATGCCTTCAAAAGGGGATTGGACAGATTCCTGGAAGAAAAGTCCATCACAGGTTACAAACCATGATGGAGATGTGTAATCTCCAGGCTTAAAACCAGGGTACTTCAAGGGCCAGATGCAGGGGAGTGGTATCAGGAGACAGATATCTAGTCTCATGTGCTCCCAAGCGCATCTGGTGAGGCCACTGTGAGATACAGGAAGCTGGACTAGCTGGGCCTTTGGCCTGATCCAGCAATGCTCTTCTTATGTTCTTATGTTCTTATGTTAATCTCCATCACAGGTTGATCATGAGATAAAGAGGGACATGAATACTGTTCTGAGAGTAAACATGTAAGGAAAGTAATTTGATTTAATGCATAATAATAGTACTGGGTTATAGCAACAGGAGCAACAATTTAAAATCTCCATTATTTATTTACATCCATGCCTCCTACTTTTATTCTCAGCATTCATTATCAAAAGTTCTAATATATAAAATGTTTTATAAGGGTTTTTTAAAGTTAAATATTCCCATGTGAAGTATACTTAGATTAGAACCCTGGCCTGCTTTCAGAAATGAGTGAAAAGCTAAAATAGGCTTTTCTGAAACCACAACTAGTTCCTGAGGTGAGGGGTATGAGTGTATCTGAAGATTCTCAACCACCCAGGTGAGGTTATCTGGAAGTTGAGTCATGGGAACTGGACTTCTTTTCTTGTGAGATTGAAACGTTTCACTACTCATCCAAGCAGCTTAGTCAGTCTGAAGAAAGTTAGCGTTGAGGCCTCCAATTTATAGTTCACATAAAGGTAAACTATAAATTGGAGGCCTCACCAATAACTTTCCTCAGACTAACAAAGCTGCTTGGAAGAGTATCAAAATGTTTTTATCTCTCAAGAAAGGAAGTCCACTTGCCACGACTCAAATTACAGATGAACCTCTAAGCTTTTTTTTTTCTTTTAGCTCCATGTGACCTTAAACTTGTGTGTACTTTTCCTGTATTGGTTATCATCTGATGGAGGCTGCTGAGTTTGCCTGTTTCTAAGGAGCTAAATGTGATGCAAATCTAAATATTTGGAGAGTGTTTCATGCAGAAAAAAATGTTCCTTCTTAGAAATCAAACTCTGCCACTCCCTGATAAGAAAAACAAGGCTATTCCCCTGCCTCCAATTATATTTTTGCATTAGTTGGACATTTTCGTTTATGCTGTGTTACAGTGGAAGGGGAGCACTGTTGTTTTATGAGTATTTCACCAGCCTTAATTTTTTTTGAAATAATATTTGCTCTTATTTGAATATTGCTGTTGGTAGCTGCTACAAACACCATTTTTTTTTTTGCAGAAAAATATTTTGGTGAGTGTCAGAGATACTGGCCTCCAACCAAAGGAATTGTTGGTTCAGTTGTTAAAACTGCATCCAGTCTTACTACAAAATGGCACAGCTCACCGGGGGGGGGGGGGGATAATACACATTAACCAATATACAAGGAAATATAAAAAACACTATGGTATTTAAACCAGTTACAATATATTGACTCATGGCCCAGCCGAAAACCTTGTCAAAATAAAAACATGTTCACTTCCAAAAAATCACCAGACACAACCTCTGTTGGAATGGAATTCCAGAGGCTGGGGGCAGATACTGAAAACCTGATTCTTTTTCTCAAAATCATTTCAGATGTTGGCAGGCAACAAAGAATGGCCTCCCTGAAGGGCTTACACTGAAGAAAACAAATTTGTAGGCCAAGTACTTGAAAGGAGATTGGAAACAGAGTGGTGATCAATGGGAAAACCAAATATAGGAAGTCATTCTTGAAATAAAGCAGGTTGTGACTGTAATGGTTGTAGCTGAGAGATGTGGTGCAATGCGGTGGGGTGGGGGTGGAATCTAGGCTTTGATGGCCCATCTACCATTACTCAATATTCACCCCCAGCCTGACTGCTAGACAATCATAGATTGACATCTAGGTGTAAGGCAGGTCTCTGCTTCTTTCCAAGCTGGAAATGTCCTCATAATGTCCTGTCTAGGGTCCCCTATGGGGACCCCAAATGACGGATACAGACCCGAGATCCTACCCTCCCCTACACCCTGGATCTGTCTCTGTGCTCAGAGTCACTGAACAGATAAAGAAGCAGAGAAGGTGAAAAGCATAATAGAGAAAACTCTTTTTCAGGAACTAAAGCATGACCCTAATTCAGTGTTGGTGAACCTATGGCACAAGTGCCAAAGATGACACTTGGAGCCCGTTCTGCGGGCACCCGACATCGCCCCTTCACAGCCACCCGTATCCAGGTTAAATTGCTATATTGGCACTGCAAAAAATTGGTGGGTTCTGAATCCGAGTTAGGGCATTCCGTCTCTAAAAGGTTCGCTATCACTGCCCCAATTCATAGAGGACAGGAAGCAGGGGAAATTTCATGTAGACTGGATTGAAGAAGGGCTGCCGAGCAAGCCCTGAAATGCTACCTGGTCACATCAAATAGAAAACTTCCTCTTCCTTGTCTGCTCTGGTGGGATGTGTGTGTGTGTTTCCAACCAGGGATCAATCTGGATTGTCTTGCTGGTGGCAAATGTAGCAAGGCCCTGCAAAAGCTGTGAAGAGCCAGAATGGGGACGCACAGGATCATCTTCCACCACTGCAGAATAGAAAGCTAGGCCACCAGTGCATCCTTGGTTCTCATTACAATATTTCAAGTTCTTTTGCCCCTTGTTTGATGGTGCTCCACCAGGCTTTTTGATCTTCTTTGTAAGTGTTTCTTTTATTAAAGAATAAAAGAGATAATCACCATTTCCAACCTAATATATAATTTATCTGTCATAATATGCCATTTACAAATATCACACAGTTATTCCTTGGCATTAATTTACAATAGCATTTCCATATATCATCTTCCTAAGAGTAAAGGCCAATTGGACTGGGTCACATTTATTGTTACATAGTTTTGAACTCTGTCACCTTCTTATGTATTTTGTTTGGCAGTGTTTAAAATCAGAGGTGCTATTATTTCAGCACTTTAGAAGAGCAAAAGACAACTGAGAGTGGATTTCAACAGGCAATTTTGACAGAATCCCTTTGCCCTGCCATATGATTCCTATAAATCAAACTTTTCCATCATTCTCCTCTAGATTTAGGGCTACAATTCCCATTGCACCATCGAGTAAGGAAAGTAGTTAAGGATGATGGGAGTTGTAACCCAATATCTCTAAAAAGTGCCGATTTGTGTGGTGCAATTTAGAATTGATATGTCTGTGAAGATTGTCAGTCATCCAGGTGAGTTTATCTGGAAGTTGAGTCATGGCTACTGGACTTCTTTTTGAGAGATAGAAACGTTTTGCTGTTCATCCAAACAGCTTCATTGGTCTAGAATGGATAGCACTTCTGATGGGATCCTAATGGCTGGAATATATACTCTCTCTCTCTCTCTCTCTCTCTCTCTCTCTCTCTCTCTCTCTCTC
>JAHTLZ010000016.1:457489-515658 GCA_023846285.1 Phrynocephalus versicolor
TCTCTCTCTCTCTCTCTCTCTCTCTCTCTCTCTCTCTCTCTCTCTCTTTCTCTCTCTCCCTCTCCCACCCCTTGCAAGCAGGAAATAAGCTGTCAGACTTTTAAGGTTGACAACATGATGGCAGCAGACAGGATGGTCTATCGGACACCTTCTTGTGCTCAGTACCCTTCACAAGTTGATACTTTGCACGAGTGGCTCCTTGTTTTCCTTAGTTAGCTGCTTCTCACTCAAACACAAAGCAATTGTCATGGCTGTTTTTCAACAAGTCTGAATGGTATTGAGCAGAAGTGGGTATCCTGTAAACCAGCGGTCCCCAACCTTTTTGTCACCGGGGGCTGGTATCATGCTTGTGTGTGAGAGCATGTACAGCATCCACACACCTCTGGTTCTGTCATGACCAAAATAAAAACAGTTGTGGCAGATACTCGTGGAGGAAGAACCCTTGTGTGAAGCAGGGTAGAAGCAGATGTGTGCCTTAGGAGAAGCCGTGTTGGCCACTGAGAGCCTGTGTGGCCTGGTTTCTAACAAGCGGTCCATGGACTGGGGGTTGGGGGCCCCTACTGTAAGCCAGCGATTCTCAAATTTTCTCAAAGAAAACTCCATGGACATGAAGTCACAAAGAGTTGGTCACGACTGTAACGACACAACACACACACACACACACCACTCTCTCTCACTCTCTCTCTCTTGTAATTTGTGATTGTGGTAAACCGCCCAGAGTTCCTCTGGAAGACGGGCGGTATGAAAGTGTGTAAATAAATAAATAAAGTTATCATAGAAGAAGAGAGGTAGATGAGGATAAATAAATCAACCCATGTATGTTGAGGTAGTGCAGGGTGATCTTGGTGTGAATGGTAGCAAATGAGATTTGGGAGAGAGAAAAAGTCTGAAACTGCTATTGAAACACATTACATGCCCCCTTATCACTGAAAACCCATTGAGTGACAAATACAACTACTGATCTGAGCCCTAGTACAAGACATTTCATTCAGCAACCCAACTGTAACTTATTTAAACATTGACTTTTAAATTATTTGATGCTTTTTAATGGAAAAAGAAAAAGCTAGGCGTTTCATCTGATATTGCAGGTCTGAAAGGAATATGGGATAATTGTATGTTGAAAAGTGCAGGTGAAGACAAATGCATACATATTAATCTCTTAGACTGATTTTATTTGATGCTATGAGTTCTAATTGTCTGGGTCCTGATCCTTCCACCTTAAAGTGGCTTTATTTATAGATAAGCAGGACGCCTGGTGATGGTCATTGATAGGCTACGGCAGCATGGACAATTTTTTTCTAAACCTTACATTTCTGCCATATGCTCTGTATTTTATTTTACTTTTATTTTCCCTAGGGCTGAAAAACTAATTAAAGCCCTTGTTTAATCAAGGGCATGAAAATGTTTTTTTTATTACTATATCCCAAATATGATCTCAGTTTATTGATATGTTTGAGTCAGAGCAGTGCTATAGACGGAAGCTGTTTGAGAAAACAGGAACTAAATTGTAATTGTTATTTGAAAAATGAAACTGGATGTAACATAGAGGAAATATGAATTCAGATGCTGTTTAAAATGAAAAGAAATACTTCAGGGGGAACCAATACCGTTTTAAAAAATGAAATACAGTACGGTACTGTGTTGCGGAGGCTAAATCCTCCTGCAACACACATGCATAAGCATGGCAAAGGAGTGTTTTCCTTCAAGACATTCCAAAATTTAGTCCGACATAGATTGTTAGGAATTCTGGACAACTCAAGTCTTTGTATGTTCCGTACAGAGGGGGAAATGTATTCTACTCTGGTAAACTCCACATCTGTCCCCCCACCCCCACCCCCAACCAAAAATCCCTCTTTGAATCTACTCAGACACATTTCTGGATCTAAAATCTTTTCCTGGCAGGATTTGAAGATAGGGTGTAACCCTGTATTGTACTTTGGTCTAAGACCGTAAATAAAATACTGCTGCTACTACTACTGTATTTGTTATCTATAACATCTGGGAGTGCACTGGTATGGCAAGGTTTAATTAGTCAATCATTAAAGATCAGGCATATGAAGTTTTTCATATTGTATAAATGTAGAAAAGTCACATTTTGACTCCCTTTGCATGAAGAAAAAACCCAGGCCAAAACACAAGGATGGAAATGCGTTCAAAAGAAGGCTCTCAGCTGTGTTTTTGCCTTTAGAATTTGAGAGCTTGTCATATTAATTAAATTGACTAAATTTAAGAAATCTGGTCAATATTGTTACATCAGTCAATAAGGATAATTAGATTATATTCTATGCATAAATGTAACCCTCACATAGAGAAGTAACAGGGCTGGGATCAAAGCTACATATGTAACCTCACTGCTGTCCTACATAATCTGTTCCATTTCTGCCTCTTGGCCTCTTCACTAAAATTAAGCTTATTCTATTTGCTTTCCTGTTCTTACCGTTTATTCTGCTGCATTCACAAACCTGGTGTCCAAAGAATGTAATGTAATGTAATGTGACATCCAATTGAGGAGAAATCTGTGCCTAGGGGTAGCTTTCTTAGTTATAAGATAAGCAAGATGAAAATATTCATACATTCATTACTCCTTCTTCCTCTTCCACGCAGCTGAAGTATACATAGGAATTGGAAAGCCCGCGGAAGCCACTGCATGTACTCAGGAAGCTGCCAACCTCTTTCCAATGTCTCACAATGTTCTCTACATGAGAGGTCAGGTGGCAGAACTTCGGGGTAATATTGACGAAGCCAGACGCTGGTATGAAGAGGCCTTATCTATCAGCCCTACACATGTCAAAAGTATGCAGAGATTGGTAAGTCCGGTTTACACCGTCCAATTCATTGGATGTGCTTTAAACACTTAAAGAGTTCATCAAATTGTCGTCTTTGTTTAGTAGTGTGTCAAACAGGGTGCTTTTGTATCACAACTCCCAGAATTCCCCAAGTAGCATGATCCGTGTGCAACACCGCCTGGGGCATTCTAAGAGGCATAGTGGGAAAACACATCTACGCAGCTGTAGTTCTTTTATTATTGCTACTTAGTAGTACATTAACCCCCCCCGCTTATCGTGGGGGTTAGGGACCCACCCGACCTGTGATCATTGAAAATCCGCAATATGCGGATGCAGGTCAGGTAGGTGGGCACAATTCTAAACATTGTGCGCCGCTCCTGGGGGTGTGTGGGGGTGAGCAGCGTGCAATGTTTAAAAAGGATTCTCGGCCACGAAAGGGCGGGGGACCACTGTAGTACTGCTTCACCATCCCTGAGATAGGAGGATAATCAAAAGTACATACAGTAGACTCCAAAGGACAGGGCAGCACCTGTATTAGCTTTGTGACTGTCTTATGGAAAGAAGGAAAGAGAATTTGGAATGTCAGTTAGATATTGGTAAAAAGAAAACCACATGCCATGTTAAAAGCACTCTTGTGTTGCAGAATACAACAAAAGAGGAAGAATTCCCCAGTTTGTTATTTCATGCCTTCAGGTTGCTTAAGGCAACCGTGTGACCTCCCAAAAAGGTCCTGTTGTTAACCTTTTGCAGACTAAAGGCCATGGCTTACTTTATTGAGTCAGTATATGTTATTTATCATTGTCTTTTTTACCTTCTGCGTTCACCTTCTCCCAGCATTATTGACTTTTCCTTTGAGCCTTGTCTTCTCATGATGTGCCCAAAGTATAGTATCCTCTGGTTAGTTCATTTTGCTTCTGAATTAACTGAAATGTAATGTATGACAGATAGCAGTGGATTTGAACTGCCAGTGTATGATCATAATATGATTGGGAATTTTTCATTCCACATACAGTGAAAGTCCTTTTTGAAAAACGTTGAGCATCTCTTAAGCTTGGCCTATGGTTACTGCATTCCTTAGCTTTTCCTTTCTTGGGTAAACTGAATGGTTCCAATGTATGGGTCATTTGCTTTTCAAAATTTGCTAACATTCTTGTTAGTGTTTTGACAGAGTCACTCTCTGTTCCTTGGAGTAACTTCTATTGGTATGGCATTTATTCCTGGTGATTTGTTTCTTCCAAGTGCTTTGAGAGCAGTTTTCATTTCCCTTTCTAAAACTAATGCCTTTATCCTAGGAATCTACTTCAAATGAATTTGGGCTTCTTTCAACTCTTCTACATAGTTCTTCAGTATATTGTTTCCACCTTCATTTTATCCTAATCTGACAGTATGATCCTCTATTAATCAATCCCTTATCTAGGTTTAAGTTTCCCTATCATTTCTTGGATTTTATTTGGTTTATTTTGGTTTTCTGTCATTTACTTCCACCATCATAACTATGCAAAGTGCTTTGCAGCTATCATTTTGTTTGTCTTCCCAGCTGTGTTGAGGTAGGCAATTATTTTTTGTTCTTTTATGCCAGTGGGGGCATTTGGACTCATTACTGACATCAGTGGGAAAGTGCTGAACCACTGTTTCTTCCTGTGTCATGGATCCTGTATGACTTGGGGTGGGTGGTCCACATCAGATTTTTTTTAATGTTGTGAAAGACCTAAAGACATAAATAACGTCATACCTAAACTGCTCAAAAACTATTTTGTTGTGTGATATCCCCAGCGCCTAATGCTGAACTTTTGTAAGAATTCCTATCTTAAAAAGCATTTCAGTACATCACAAAGCTGACAAATTATTAAATTGAACTATGATCTGATTCATTTTTTCAAAATGCTGCAAATTAGTCTTTTTGGTGTAATTTTATCTGTATTCATTTAGCTGTTCATGTGGAAGAGAACCATCTGAATCCCTAATTCCAAGAGCGCGAGGGACATGATGTACGCCAGGGGCTTTCCTCCTCAGACTGTAGTTCTCCACAGGAAAAGAGCACACCCTTTTCTTGGCACCTGAATAGGGTTTTTATTGTACTAAGAAACCATTTTAATGTTTCTGTTAAAACTGCCCCTGCTGCTTATGGAGTTCGACCGAAGAATTATAATCCCCTGCTTGTATCCAACATCTTTATTCAAAAGTCAGAGCTTGTTTCTGCCTGGGTCCCTATAAATTATTCAGGGAGTTTTTTCCTCATGCATCCCTAAGGGGCTACATAAAACAAAATACTATTGAAAGGCACATGAAATAGAGGAAATGTGATGGTGTTAATTTTTGGCTTTTCAAGATAATTGAACACATTGACAAATGCCAAAAGGTAGTTTGTAAAATGGTGGGTGGTGAACCAAACGTGGCACACCTTTCACTTAAAAAAATGAGGGAACAAAATCCTCTTGTGTAAATTTACACTGGTGAAAGCTTGATGATGTCTTCATCCACTGCTGGTAAAGTTTATTTTAAATGTATTCAAAACTTTTTATCCACCCCTCTCCCCATTTTTAGGCTCTGACGCTCCCCAGGGCTCCCTTTTGGCCTAGGAAAACATTTGGGAGCCTTGGGATGCGAAGAAGCCTTTATTAATCAAAAATCGCTGCCAACTTGCCACAGCTGTGATTTAGGACCACTGGCAGCAATCCAGCAGGAGTTTTTCACTATTAAAGACTGCCCACCACGCCCCGAGAATCCCAAATGGGAGCCTTGGGGAGCCCTGGAAATTGAAAAGAGGGATAGAAGTTTTTCCGTTCATTTAAATGAAATTGTGTAGGTGCTGGATGATGATCATATCACCTGACTTCTGATGGTTTAAATGTACTGTACATGAATGGGATTTTGGCCATGGCGCTCCCAGTGGAAACTTCCTAGTATTTGTTTATTTATTATTATTAGAACTATTCTTTCAACACTTACAGTATCGCAGGCACAAAATCTCAAAGTAGTTTACAGGACCATCCAACACCAGCACCTTTTTTTAAAGTGATGGAGAGAACAGAAGTTACTGGTCACATATAAGAAATGCTTAGGTAATTTTCTCTTAAGACTAGAAAAAATAGTCCATGTAAAATAGCTAATGACTTCTTAATTCTTTGCTTCAGGAGAAAGAGATAGGCTATTCTCAGTGTTGTAATTTCTTGTCTTTTCCCACTCTTTTTACATTCCCACTCTTTTTACATTTTAAACCACTTCTACCGGTACCTTCTATTTTCAGTTTCCCCTCTTTTACAGTACATTCAAAGCTATAAACTGGATTGAGTGTTCATGCTTATATGGGCAAGCATATATGTATTTGCCTATAAATTTCATATGTACATACAGTAGTGCTATTCAATGCTAGTATTGTTTCTATGTTCACATAAACTCACATGAATATAACGAACTTTTGCAGAGGTATGACATGATGTACATCAGAGTTTCTCTAGCTCTGCAGCCAGAGATGTAAACCACTGAGCTATTTGTGTTACCATTACATGGAGGAGTGTGTCAATCCAAGTTCAAAAAAGGACCAGTTGTCCTCACTAACAGTGGTAGAGATGGAGAACAATGTGGGCAGGTAATTAATGTTTACTAGATAAGGAGCAAGTAAACATTAATTGTCTGCCTGCACCAGCTGATGGGAACCTCTGCCGCTCCCATCTGACCTCTGGCTTGCCATGAGTCCTGAAAATCCAAATGTAGATGTAGGTAGCTAGACTGTCAATAGCACACTCTCTCACACTGTCTCCATATTGAGACTGTGCGTCCTTTCAAATCTGTTACAGCAACCTTCTCTAAAAGCCACCTAATGATTGAACTTAGGTTAAAAAGTGTGCAGGTTTAATAGGAAATATATACTGTACATAGCATTATCAATAGTATGATTATCTCATTTCACTACCAAACTCACAGTCAGGAAGTATTTGGTCTGTTTTCTCTTCTTGTAGTGGGCACACCTGCCTTCTGCAGCAGGCGCCTGCATTTTCTATTAGACCTCAGCAAGCAGATCTTTCCAAATCTAATGTTCCCTTCTGTTACCTGAGTTGTTAAAAATATCTCCAAAAGTACCTCCAGCTGTTGTTGCAAATATGTTACAATTTATTCCATCCTTTTCCAAGAGGCAGTGGGGACACAGGCTGTTCCAAATAGCACTGCAAGATCAAACTGTGGCTGTGTTGTACATGCACATAAATTATCAGTGCATCAGGAGAGGAACACCGTTTGAAGCAGAGGGAATTGGGAAGCGGCAGAGAGAACCATCACAAACAACGATATCCGTGATCTTAATGAGCTCTTCCAATTCCTGCTCATGGTACGCTTATTAATTCAGATACAGAAAGTAATGATCTAAAATGGTTTTTCATCTCTTTATAATGAGCACTTCTAATGCGTTAAAAAAAGATATTTAGTCCTCAATATCAGTGTGGCTTTTATTTACTTTGCCTTTCTTTGCTCAAGGCTGCATCAACATGGTATTGTGCTCCCTATGTTTTTTTTAATGAGCGTATTGTTTTATTTTCCATTCCTCTTTTCATTACAAAAGGTATTACCACTGTGACTTACAGGGAATATTGGCATCAAGGTGAAAGAGGCTACTGACACACACACAGTTCTGTATTACATCTGTTTCTGACATCTCAAAAGTGGTATAGGCTTCAAGTCTACTGTTGCCCAATAGCTATATTTTTCTTGTATTTCTAATAAGGTTTTGTTATAAGCTGTCACTGTGGTTCTTTCAATCTGAAGAAATTGAGAACTATTGGTAAGTCTGGTAGTGACTATGAAGAGTTAGCTAGAACAAAAAAGGGTTTTTTTGCTAGCTAAATGTATATCTTGCCTCAACCATAATAGGGTTTAAGATGAAATTAAAATTAGAATTAAAACATGTCAGTAAAAAAGAAACAACCTGAATTTGCTTAAAAGACCATTTATTTTTTCAGTGTGATGACTTGTTTAAGTAAAAGCAGCTTTTCATCCAAAGATGTTCATCATAACAAAAAGAAACTAACCTGACCTTCCTTGTCAAGCAGTTCCAGATTACGGGGCAGAGCCTGGCAAAGGCCTCTCTCAATTCCTTCCCAGCACTTCTGGAGTGGTGATAGATAGAATCATGACCTTTCCCTACATCTTAAAACAGCTAGAGGATCTTGAGGCTTTCCAGATGTTGACTGACATTATTTGCTATTAGCATCAACCACTGTGCAATTACAGGAGTCATAGTCAAAGAAACATGGAGGCCCATGTATTCCTTACTAATCTAAAAACCTGGTCAGTCCCATATGAGTGAATATGGTCTTTCAGATAGCCTGGTGTCGTGATTTTAGATTATAATCAGCACTTTGAACTCTCCCTGGAAACAGAGTACAGTGGAACCTTGTATAACAAACAGCTTGTATAACATAACATCTGTATAACATAAAACATTCCGGAGATAGGGGAAATTTGCTTAACATAATTGCCTATGGGGAGAATTCGTACAACATAAAATTGGATTACTCCGTTTTCAATGCATTCCTATGGGAATTTGTATAAAGGAAAATTTGCTTAACATAATTTCATTTGGAATGAATTAATTCCTTTATACAAGGTACCACTGTAGTAGATAGTGAAACTTCTGGTCCAGGTTGATAATCTGGATGTCACAACCTATACCACCTGAAATTTACAAGCCCTTTTAAAGGAGCAATTCTATGAGCCATGTGTTGAGGATTGGATTCTGATAGGTGCCACTGTAGTCAAATCTCGCACTTCTAAGAACATGCACACTTGGTATCTTAGCTTTATAAATGTATTTATTGTAGTTTTGTGCCATCAGATTGCTTGATATGATTTATGAAGGATGTCACATGTTGGCTCACCATTGACACTACCAGTGAGTTTCCATGGCCAGGTGAGATTTTGACCCCAGGTCTCTTGAGACTTAGTCTGACATTCTAACCACTGGATCATACTAACTTTTACAAACATACTCTTAGTCTCTGCTGAAAGAGTATGGTTCAGGTTCAGGTTTCTGGGTTGAATTCAGGAGTACACCAAAAGTGGAAATCTGAATCTTGCAGGAAGTGTAGTCATATCCAGTGCAGATTGAATCCCTGTTTCCTGATTGTTTTTGTGACTGACCAGGATGAACTCGGTTTTGTCTAAACTTTGAATTAGTGATGCCCCAAGATCTCAGGGTAATAATAAGCATCGTTGTTGATAACATCTTACATTCTTTCTAACTCGTTTTTTTTTAAAACCAGGGAGGAAATATTACTAAAATAAAATTGCCACTAAGGATTTTTTTTTTAAAAAAAATACTATTTTGCTGCATAGGCACTTCATGTAAGCTTTCCATTTATTGTCTTTTTGTATGTTGGAAAAGATGCTTCCCCCCAATAGCTTATCAGTTGCTTGATCACTTGGACGAAGGTAGTTCTATCCTGTAGTTTGTCAATCTCTTTAAATTGTTGAGACCCAAGGATGTGGACAGGGTGCTTGGATCTGTCCGTTCTACCACCATGCTGCTCAACCCTTGCCCTTCCTGGCTAATTGAAAGATTGGCCAAGGGGGTTCACACTTGGGTCCAGGAAGCTGTAAACCCTCTATAAGAGAAGGAGTGGCCCCTGCTGCCTTGAAAGAGTCAGTAATTAGACCACTCCTTTAAAAACCCAACCTGGACCCAGGGCTGGTGGTTAACTACCGACCAGAAGCGAACCTCCCTTATTTGGGCAAGGTGTTGGAGCAGGTGGTGGACAGACAGCTCCAGGCACTGCTGGATGAAATTGTTTTTCTGGATCCATTTCAATCTGGTTTCAGGCCGGGTTTTGGAACAGAGACTGCCTTGGTCACCCTATACGATGACCTTTGCCAGGAGAGAGACAGGGGGAGTGCGACCCTGTTGATATTCCTGGACCTCTCGGTGGCTTTCAACACCATCGACCATGGTGTCCTTCTGGATAGGCTGGCCAGTTTGGGAGTTAAAGGCACTGTCTTGCAGTGGTTCTTCTTCAGTGCATCTGTGAATGCACACAAAGGGTTAATCAGAGCCTCCGCGATGATCGCCGGTAATTGCAAGCTGAAAACCGTTAGGACCTCCTCCTTCCAGTGCGCATGCTCCTCTCCTCGCGCGCTTTTCCCTCAGTTCCTTTTTTACCGCCGCTGCGACTGGTCGCCTTGTCCAAAGCTCCTGCGATTTAAAGGAAAGTGCATTTTATTCAACTTTTCTCCTGACCTCCTCCTCCTTTTATTTCTCTTATTCTCCCTTTCGTTTTATGGCCTCCGGGGCGCTCTTTAAACGCTGTTCAACCTGCCCTAATAAGCTCCCCGTTTCGGACGGCCACGATCGTTGCTTATATTGTTTGGGTGAGCAACATCAACCCAACCGTTGCGCCGCTTGTAAAAGTCTCACCAGGCCAGCTCTGAAAAACCGCCTGGATCGCCTCACGGCTTATTTGTGGAAGCAGTCGCTCCTTCCAATGGAGTCTCAAAACCACTCTTCGGAGCACTCCACCTCTTCCAAGACCCTTAAAACCAAAGCAGCCCAGAAGGCCAAGACTGCGAGTAAACATCGAGACAAATCTGGATCGGTTCCCAGCACCGGTTCCAGATCCCTCTCCGCTTCCAGCCCCTCTGCGACCGCTGCTGGGCTGTCGCAGGCTGTGCCATCCACACCTCATGATCCACAGCTTGATTCCCTGGAGGCTCGCCATCTGTCCGCCTCCCCACGCTCCAACCGTTCCCGTAGCTGGGGGGAAGACTCGTCTGGTCGAGCTGGAAGCCGCCATGCCACCGCGGCTGCATCTCCATCTTTCCGCTCCCACAACTCACCGAGAGCACGCAACGAACATCGCGCTGCCTCGGCTATGGAGGATCGCCACCGCTCCCCATTACTTAGAGAAACCTCTCCCCCACCCAAGCGAGTCCGCCTTCAAAGCGGCGGCCGTAGCACGAGAGACGCCCCACGATCTCCATCTGCTACTCGAGACCAAGACCGGGCGGTTTCGCATGAGCGTTCCCCTCATCACCGCGAACGCCGTCGCCCTGCACCCGGGGTTTCTCAGCTGCTTAGCAAACCTCCCCTACGCCGCACTGACAGACGAGCCCGTACAGACATCGACTCTTCTCCTTCTCCCCGCCGTCGCGAGACCCGCGATCGACGAGGAGCCCGGACGGACGTAGAGGCTTCCCCCCCGGCTCGTCTCCTTCAGAACAAGCAACCGATGAGACGCGTTCCTTCCGACACCTCGCCTTCGCGTTCTCGCCGCCGCTCGCTTCCGACCAGCCGGCGATCCCGCTCCCCAGCTGACTCGCGCTCCCCCAACCGGAGACAGGAGCGGGCTTCGTTGAGCCCTTACCATCGCAACCGGGGAAGCGACAAAGATGACACGGCTGGCAGAGATCGCCGCCGTACTCTTTCGGAAGCTGATCCCAGCAGAGCTTCAAAGCGGAGACTTTCCCCAGTGCGGAATCGACGCCGACATCACGGCAGCCGCTCTCCTTCTTCGCATCCTAGCCGCTCTCGTACCCCCCTCCGCCGCACCCGAGAGCACGACCGCCTTACCCGCTCACCCTCCCCAAAGAAGACCAAGGGCAGAGCTTCTGGCAAGCGGGATAACCAACGAAGCCGGTCCCACTCCTCTAAGAGAGTCCGCTCTCATACTCCTGCTGGATCCAGTGATCTTTCAATTACACCTCAACCGCGCCATCGACGAAAGCGCCCGATTCGTGACGATTCCTCCTCCCTCTCCTCGTTGCCACGCCGCCCTAGGGTCAAACCAACTTCCCGCAGGCATCGCCAGTTTCTTCAACTGGTTTCTTGTTCGTCTCAGTCCTCCTCCACCTCCGACCTAGATGCCAAGCGCGCACGCAAACATAATTTCTCGCGCAAATCTGGCAAGCGCAGACCTGGAAGATCTGGTACCTTGCCTTCACTGTCACCAGCTCCTCACAAACGCCCCCATCATCACCGGGGACGCACGGCACGCAGGGCACGCTCTGATACACCTGCCTCTATGGACCGTTCTCTTACTCCTGTTCACCTGGAATCGGATATGGATTATCCCTCTGACTCCCCTACAGTCCAAACTGACTCTGATTCAAGGGACTCTGACAATTCTCGTCCCCCTACCTCTTCAGAGAACTTCCGACAATACTTTCGTCTCATTCAACGGATTGCCAAATCTATGGACCTTCAGGTAGCCATCTCGGATGCTGATGGTTCCTGCAAGTATTTTGCCCATCTGGATAAGGGTCGGGCCCCCCCAGTTCGACTGGGCTTCATACCATCCCTCCTAAAGAGATCAAAGACCGCCTGGGCTACTCCTTCATCGATCCCCCTCATGCCTCGTAGGATCGACAATCTATATCGGGCCCATGGTGAGGACACAGCATTCTTATCCAGGCATCCACTTCCAAACTCTGTCATAGTCAATGCCAACCAAAACCGGTCCAAGTCTTCCTCTATGTCTGCTCCTAGCGACCGTGAAAGTCGGAAGCTTGATATGATTGGCAGAAGGCATTACTCCCTTGCCTCCTTTGCCCTACGCAACTCAAATTACATATGTGCAATGCAGATCTACTCTCGCCGTCTACTGCTTAAGCTTCTTCCATTTCTGGATTCCCTGCCTCGGGATCTCAGAGACAAAGCCCTCGACTACCACGAGGAGATTCTATCTCTTGTTGACTTTGAAACTGAAGCTGCTCGCCACGCTGCCGACGCTGCGTCCAAACAACTCGCGACTGCCGTCTTCCTTCGTCGCCACGCGTGGCTCCGTACTACCACCATTACGGACGACGCTCGACACCGAATTGAGGACTCGCCCTTTGACGGGCAGGGACTCTTTGCTTCATCCACCGATGAGTCCCTAGATAACATCCTTAAAATGCGCAAGGCTGCCAAGTCCTATACTTACTACGGAGCTGGCTCTCACCGTTCCTTTCGTGCCCATCAACGATCTTGGAGGCGTTCCATCCCCTCCTACCAACAAAGGCCAGCATCCACCCGCTTCTCTCAGTCAACAACGTCGTCTTCTTTCCAGCGCTCTCAAAACCAACCGCGCCAGCGCCAGCGCCAATCTTTCAAACATTTTGACCGGAAACAAAAGGCCTGACTCAAACTCAACCACAGTCACCCCCTCAGACATTCGCTTGCGACCATTCCTTCGCGCTTGGCAAAGCATCACCACGGACACCTGGGTGCTCTCTATCATCGAGAAGGGCTACGCAATCGAGTTCTACGAGCTCCCCACACTGGGACTTACATGTGCCACCGCGCCCTCACCCGTCCTTCTCGGCGAAATTCGAGAGCTACTCCGAAAGCGCGCCATCGAGTGTGTTCCTCATGGAAACACTGCAGGTTTCTATTCCCGCTATTTCACGGTGCCGAAGAAGGACGGCGGTCTCCGCCCCATTCTCGATCTTCGAAATCTCAACGCATTCATTCGCCCGCGTCGCTTCCGGATGACCACCCTCGAGTCCATCCTCCCTCTGCTAGGCACGAACGACTGGTTCGCCGTTATAGACTTACGCGATGCGTATTTCCACATTTCTATTGCTCCGAGTCATCGAAAATACCTAAGGTTTATTGTAGGCCACTCCACTTACCAATTCAAAGCTCTTCCGTTCGGCCTCTCCACCGCCCCTCGCGTTTTTACGAAGTGCCTTGCCCCAGTAGCCGCCCACCTTCGTCTGCAGGGCATCCAGATCTTTCCGTACCTCGACGATTGGCTACTGGTCGCTCCTTCCAAACAAAAGGCCACTCAGGACCTCGCCTACACTCTAGAAATACTTACCTCTCTAGGTCTTCAGATAAACCACGAGAAATCCCGGCTTCAACCAGCTCAGGTAATACAATTCCTCGGGATAGTCATAGACTCTATCCAAGCACGGGCTTTTCTCTCACTGGAGAGACAGCAGAAAATTCTGCACGCATTGCGCCTTTTCAGCGAACAGCAGGTCATGGCACATCTCGTTCAGAAACTTCTGGGTCTCATGGCATCCACCACTGCTATCCTACCGCACGCACGTCTTCGAATGAGGCCCTTACAGGCCTGGTTCCTAGAGCACTTCAACCCCCAACTTCACCGACAGTCAATGCGTCTCACACCTACCTTAGCAGTTCACCGCAGTCTCCGCTGGTGGTCCACCAAACTCAATCTTCAAGCTGGTCGCCCCTTTCTTCTCGCCACTCCGTCCATCCAGGTGACCACCGATGCGAGCGACACAGGCTGGGGCGCACACTGCGACGGCCTTTACACCCATGGCCTATGGACACAAGACCAACAAACACGTCACATAAACTACATAGAACTGTTAGCCATATTCAACGCCCTGCGCTCTTTCGAGCCCCAGATTACCAACAAGACGATACAAATCGTGACCGACAACACCGCGGCCCTATATTATATCAACAAGCAAGGCGGCACCCGATCCGGGACTCTGCTTACCATCACTCTACAAATATGGGAGTGGTGTTGTTGTCGCAATGTCTTCCCAATAGCAGTCTACATCGCTACCGGCGACAACGTCATAGCAGATCGCCTGAGCCGCCTTCGTCACGACTCTCACGAATGGACTCTTCACCAGCAGACCTTCAAGACTCTTTGCCACCAATGGGGCCAACCGCAGATCGACCTCTTTGCCACGGAGCACAACTCGAAATGCCCAATGTTTTGCTCCAGGGCCGGACTCGGTCGCCTCTCTCTGGGGGATGCGCTCTCCACGCCGTGGCCCGACGTTCTGCTCTATGCCTTCCCGCCAATTCCTCTCCTCCTACGGACCATTGTCAAGGCTCGCCGACTTTCGGCGCGCCTCATACTGATTGCCCCGCGGTGGCCTCGTCAGCCGTGGTTTCCCACCCTTGCTTCCATGGCCATTACTCACAGGACCCTACCACAGATCCCGGACTTAATCTCACGACTCAACGGCCGGATTCTCCATCCGGACCTCCCCTCCCTACACCTCACGGCCTGGCTCATCGCCCCACCCTCCAACACATCTTAGACAACGCCCGTAAACCTTCTACTTTGCGCTTATACCGCCACAAATGGGCGCTATTTACGTCTTTTGCTACTCGCTCAGACCTGCCTACCGCCCCGACTACGCTTGACACTTTGCTAAAATTCCTCCTTGATTTATTCCACAAAGGTCTCGCCATCTCTACGCTTCGAGTATATGTAGCTGCGGTGATCTATCATCAACCCCCGGGCTCTGATAGCTCTACCCTCTTCCGACATCCTACAGTCAAGCAGTTCTTCCGGGGCCTGCGGAACATCTGCCCACCACGAGTCGCTCCGACTCCTCAATGGTCCCTCACTGTTGTCCTCCGTGCCCTTACCTTTGAACCTCTGGCATCCGTACCACTATACATGGCGTCCCTCAAAACTGCCTTTTTGGTCGCCATCACCTCTGCCAGGAGGGCATCTGAATTAGTCGCTCTTCGCGTCGACCCTCCATTCCTCCAGTTTCATCCACAGAAGGTCACGCTCTTCCCGGATGTGTCCTTCCTGCCCAAAGTCGTTTCTGACTTCCACCTCAGACAGCCGATAGTTCTCCCGACTTTTTTCCCCTCTCCGGCATCAGACATCGAACGCACCCTCCATACCCTTGATGTCCGTCGAGCCCTTCTTTTTTACCTGTCACGTACGGCTAACATCAGGAAGACCAAACGCCTCTTCGTCCGGACTGCAGCCCCACATGTGGGGGATCCGATATCTTCCCAAACCATCTCAAAATGGATCGTCTCAGCCATTGCTTTGGCCTACTCTTCTGCTGGCCATGCTCTACCCTCTCAGCCTAGGGCCCATTCCACCAGGGCAGTGGCTTCCTCTACCGCCTTCCTCCGAGGCGTCTCCCTCCCTGACATCTGTAGGGCAGCTACGTGGTCAACCTCCACGACTTTCGCCACACACTACAGGCTCGATGTCAGGGCACGATCCGACGCCTCCTTTGGACGCGCTGTCCTCTCCTCCTTGCTCCCGTGACGGCCCGCCACCGGTGAGTTAGCTTGGGAATCACCCTTTGTGTGCATTCACAGATGCACTGAAGAAGAAATATTGGTTACCTACCTGTAACTGTAGTTCTTCGAACGTGCATCTGTGAATTCACACTTCCCACCCATCCTTCCCCTCTATCCGTCACGTCTCTTTGTTTTCTTCTCTTTCAGCGGCGGATCCGAGGGGAACTGAGGGAAAAGCGCGCGAGGAGAGGAGCATGCGCACTGGAAGGAGGAGGTCCTAACGGTTTTCAGCTTGCAATTACCGGCGATCATCGCGGAGGCTCTGATTAACCCTTTGTGTGAATTCACAGATGCACGTTCGAAGAACTACAGTTACAGGTAGGTAACCAATATTTCCGCTCCTTCCTGGCTGACCATGTTCAGAAGGTGGTGCTGGGGGATAGTAGCTCTGCCCCATGGCGTTTACATCATGGGGTTCCACAGGCTCAATACTATCTCCCATGCTGTTTAACATCTACATCAGGACTGTCCAAAGTCCGGCCCGGGGGCCAAATCCGGCCCGGGGCGCGCGCGGCCAAATCCGGCCCATCAGGCCATTCTGAGTGGCCCGCGGCTGGCTGGCCCACCTTTCCTCCCCCTCCTTTGCCCCATGTTTTTTTGTTTTTTTAAAAAACAATTTCTGCCAACACTGACACCACCGGGAAGCTTGAGGGGCTGGACGGGCCGGCCAGCTGGTGAGTAGAAGCTTGTGGGGCTGGGCAGGCTGGACGGTCAGCCATCGCCTTCCTTCCTGCGGGTTGCGTTGCAAGGAGTCAGTGGGTGGGGCTTATGGGTCAGTGGGTGGGGCTTGCAGTGGGATGGCAGGGTTGGGGAGCAACTGGCACCTGACACATTCTCAGCCACCAAATCTGGCCCTCCTTACAAAAAGTTTGGGCACCTTTGATCTACATGGAACCGCTGGGAGAGGTCATCAGGAGGTTTGGGCTTTGGAGTCAGCAGTATGCTGACGATACTCAGCTCTACCTCTCATTTTCCACCAATCCAGGTGAGGCGGTTTCTGTTTTGAACTCGTGTCTGGACCAGATAATGGACTGGATGAGGGTTAATAAATTGAAACTCAATCTAGACAAGACGGAAGTGCTGTTAGTGGGTGCTTCGCCGGACAGGTTAGAGGGCCATTTCCCTGTCCTGGATGGGGTTGCACTCCCTCTAAGGGACAGGCTCCGTAGCTTTGGGGTGCTACTGGACCCCAGTCTAACTCTGGAAGCCCAGGTGGACTTGGTGACCAGGGTGCCTTTTTCCAGCTGCGGAAAATATAGCAGCTGCGCCCCTACCTGCACAAACGGAGCCTCATGACAGTTACGCCTGCACTGGTAACATCTTGTATTGATTACTGCAATGCGTTTCACGTGGGGTTGCCTTTGAAGATGGTCCAGTGATTGCAGCTGGTTCAGAATGTGCTGTGTGGATGGTGAGTGGCAGGGCCACCAAGGAACACATCACGCCGATTCTGTATAACCTTCATTGGTTACCAATTGCTGTCCGAACCCAATTCAAAGTGCTTGTTTTGACATATAAAGCCCTAAACGGCTTAGGACCTAGATACCTGAAGGACCGCCTCCTTCCATATGAACCTACCCAGCAATTAAGATCTACCCAGGGGCCCCTCCTGAAAGAGCCATACGTCAAGGAGGTGAAAGGGATGACTTGTAGGAACAGGGCCTTTTTGGCACCTGCCCCCAGACTACGGAATGCCCTCCCAAGTGAGACCCGCCTGGTGCCAACGTTGATGACATTCCGGCGCCAAGTAAAAACATTCCTGTTCCAGAAGGTTTTTTTTTGTTTTATTGTCTTAATTTTATTGCAATTTTGATGTTTTAATTGTCTGAATTGTTTATTCTGATTATGGGCCACCCAGGGACCTTTGGGTAGTGGGTGGCATACAAGCTATATAAATAAATAAATAAATAAATAAATAAATAAATAAATAAATAAATAAATAAATAAATAAAATACAAATAATAACAGCAGCTGAGGGATGCTGAAGCAGAAGCACCCAATTCACAAATCCTTCTTATATTTTAACTGCAACAGTATGCAGTCAAACATAAGCAATAAAATACTGCAGTGACATCCATTTGCTCATGTTGCATGTTCATTTCAAATAGTACTGTCTCAGTTCACTGACTTCCTTTAAAGATAATGGTTCTGTTTTATATGAAATAATATATAGCATTTTATTAACTTAAAAATTTGTCAAACAGTGTGGTAATATGCTGTCTGAAAGGAGAAAAAGATGCAATAAATGCAGATGAGTTATCAGAATGCTAAGAGATCCAAACAAGAGCCTTATTACTCATACTGGTGATACAGCCAACATTTTAACACCCTGGTCTTTGTGACAACACACTAATTTTGTATCTTCTCCCCTATTTTTATGTTTGTTTTAGTTGTTTCCCCATCTGTCATATACATTTCACTGTAACAAGTTGGTTTACCTAGCAACTGTGCAACTTCTGGGATGACAGGCAATTAAGTGAAACATATTTTCCTTTTTAGCTTACCTATTCATATATTTTTGTCTTCATCATTGTTTAGCTCTATGGTTTTTACTATTTGATAATTGTTCATTCTACCCCCTATTTCAATCCTTCTTGAAATATTATACTGTATATAACCTAATATGACAGAGTACAGCAGAATGGTTATCCTGTTTAATGCTTTAGCTGACACCAAGGCCCTTATCAGGGCACTTGCTCCTCTTTACATAAAATGGATGAAGACAGTTAGCATTAGCAGAGCAAGCAGCGCCAGGCAGCAACCAAGGGCCTTTTCACACGACCCCTAAGATCTGCTGGCCCCTTAAATTCGGACCAGAGATCTTGGGGGTACGTTGCTGTTCCTCCGTCCCCACCCCTCCACACTTCCTTGCTCCTGTCTGCATGAGGGGAGGGAGGGAAAAAGGGACAAAAGAATAAAGGCTTACCTCCCGGTGCTGGTGGAAGCTGCTCCGAGCCCCGTCACTTCCTGATTCCTTCTCTTAAAGGGGCGGGAGGCAAAAAACAACAACAAAAAGAAGTGAGGAGAGCCCGGCACATCCGCATCAAGGAATTTTCACTTCCCAAGAGCAGGTACCTGAAAAGTGTGCTGGGTCGCGCTTAGGTGGGCAGGGTCGCACTTAATTTCCTGTGGACTCCGGAGCTGGTGGGGAAACATTTTTAAGCTCCAGAGCTGGGAGCCATTTGCCCCGGAGTTTAGGGGTCGTGTATAAACGCCCCAAGTTAACTTGTGTGGGTTCTGCCTCCAAAAAATTTAGAAGCGATATTTAGAAGAGCGTGCTTCCTCCTTTGGAAGAAAATCACTTCCACACTTTTTTATTCTAGGAGCATAAAGCTAGTGTTTATCAGGGAAATACACCAAGATGGAACTTGATAGTAAGAGTCTAGTTCTGGCTAAATAAGCTGGAGCTGCAAGGAGCCATGACTGTCCCCCTCCTCAGCTTTTGAAAACAGTGACAAGGTCTTTCTTTTGTCCTGTCCCAGAGAGGCTCAAGAAAAACAGGAGACAAATGGAAGTGACACCAGAAACCCTGTGAGTATCATAAAGGAAGGTCAGCATGTATAGGAGCAGGTAAAGGACCGCCTTGGAAACCTCAGGAGGTCCTTTTCTCTGTGCCTGCTCCTCCTCCTCCTCTTCATGCAAACACATGCGCCTTCTTCAAAGTAACCTAAGCTACACCTGTTAATCTCACACAAGAGGTAGGGCCTTTTCGGTGATGGTGCCCTGTTGTGACATGAGCTTTGTGATCTTCAGATTCCTGAGGAAGAGCTTCCTGTTTGAAGTGGACTCTTGAAAAGTGATTCAAACCCTTTGCTTCAGAAAAACAGTAACATAGAAGAAGACCTCTTGCATGATGGATTGTTTTACCACCCCTCTTATTCCTGTCATTTCCCTTGTCCCTCCAGATCTGCTGTTGGGTTCTTCCAGTCCCTTGGGATGAATGTTGAAGGTACACCAAGATCTCAAAGTCAGTAGGAGAATCCACCCACCTGTTTTTCCATTAACTAATGCTGTTCCATCCATGGGAAGCCAAATTAATAACCAGTTTGTAATAGTTTAGCATTTAGGGAGTAGCATTGCAATCATCTTTTTTAAAAATTGACTGCCAGTCAGATGGGTGGTATAAAAATTGAATAAACAAATCAACAAATAAATACTCACTTAGCAGCCTAGCAAATTGTGACTGAAGTAACATGAGATTGGAAATGAGGCCATTCACCTGCCATATCAAAATACAACTTACATGTTCCTCATCCCTCCTGTTTTCCTTTAGGTATTGTGCCCTTTTTGGATTATAAGCATCTTGGCAGGGATTCCTTTTTTTACGGTGGGGGTGGGGCTGTACATAAACATGTCCAGCAGCATTTTAAGCTGAGAAGCGAGATAAAAACACTATAAGGTAAAAACACTATAAGCAGTTGAAAACCTTTCTCTTCAGACAGGCTTTCCTTTAAAGGCTGGATATCTGGGAATGCTTTTTAATGTAGTGCAGTTGTCTGCTTTGTTGCTCTGAATCAGATTTTGGTGTTAATTTTGTTTCCCATTTTTGGTGTGGTATTTGATTCCTTTCTAATATTTATATACTGCAAAGTCAGCAGCTCGGCAGTTCGAGTCCTGGATGCCACGCAGTGGAGTGAGCTCCCACTGTTAACCCCAGGTCCTACCAACCTAGCAGTTCGAAAGCAAGTAAATGCAACTAGATAAATAGGTACCGCCGTAAAAAGCGGGAAGGTAAAATAGTGTTTCCTTGCAGCCATGTTGGCCACGTGGCCATGGACTTGCACAACACTGGCTCTTTGGCTTGAATACAGAAATGAGCACCACCCCTAGAGTTGGACACGACTAGCACACATGTGTGTGGGGGCTTTACTTTACCTTTTTACTATTTTTAGCTTTTGAACATTATATTTAAATGATGATACAGTACTCCCCCGTTTATCACGGGAGTTAGGTGCCTGGCCCACCCACGATAAAGGAAAATCTGCAAAATGCAGACTCCTCAGCAAACTAACATTGGACTGCTCCTCCTGGTGCACGCTTCCAAAGAGAGGCTTTAACCCCCTCCTCACACCTCAGCAAACAGATCTGTGGCTACTCCTGCTGGCACGCTGCCAGGAGGAGCCCAGGGTCTGTTTGCTGAGGTATCAGGAAGGGGTTAAAAACCTATCTTTGGAAGTGCACACTGGCAGGTAAAGCCAAAGGTCTGTTTGCTGAGATGTCAGGAGGGGCTTAAAGCCTGTCTTTGAAAGTGTGTGCCAGGAGGAGCAGCCCAAGTTGTATTTGCTTGCTGAGGTGTCAGGAGAGGGTTAAAAGCCTCTCTTTGGCGGCATAGACTGCCGGGAGGAGGCCAAGGTCTGTTTGCTGAGGTGTCAGGAGGTGGTTAAAAACCATTCTTGGGAAGTGTGCTTCCCTCCAGAAAAAATCTGCAATATACTGAGAGTGTAATATATGAACCACGTTGTGGCGGGAGAATTACTGTAGCAATGTTAATATAAGTTTCACAACGAAGGTGATTTAGGCAATCGGCTGTGGAGCAAGAGGTTGGGAATTCAGTTTCCTACTGTGCTTCAACAGGGGCTGAACTCATTGATCCATAAGGTCCTTTTCAGCTCTGTAATTTAAATATCATTTGTGACGCATTCGGAGCGTTTAACACATGCCATTCCTTCGCTGCCACCAAAAATATAATAATTTGGGGTCTAGGCACGCCCCAGGACTATTCAGGAAGGGTTCCTCAATTTAAGCTAGGACACAGCTCATACTGGGAAAGGTGAGCAGCTGTCCCGCCGTGCCCTAGTAAAAAGGGAATTGTCTCCTCTGAACAACCCTCCACTTGGGAGCCTCGAAATTCCGAGTCCCATAGAGCTCAATCAAAAGAACTTTCTTGCTCACAGAAAAGTCAGTAGCGTGCAGCCTTGGCTAAGGCTCTGGTTAATTTAGCAATGACTTCCCTCCTCAGGCACACACAGATTCCAGTTAAAAAGTTAAAGAAAAGAACTTTATTTTAAAAGGAAAAGCAAGAGTAAAAACAAAAATCTCTTCTTGTCAGCATCATTTGGCAAGAGATACAGATTCTGGAGCTTAACAAACAAAAGCAGATTTCTAAAACAAACTTAAAAGTAACTTTAAAAAGAAAACCAGTCTCAAGAAGATAACGTGAAATATTGCATCCCAGAAATGAAAATAATAACGCTCACTAATTCTGGCTAGTATACTCACACTCAGAACGGGAAAGATCGCTTGGCTTTCTCCTGGCTCCGAAAAGCCATCCCAGCACAGAAGTTACATGGCTGCAAAACTGTTTCCCCAAGAAGCTCTCTATCTGGCTAAGCAGCCCATTCTTATAGACTTAACAGCTTTTAGGATTTCCCTTTGTTCTTCAGGAATGCAAATTAGGTTCAGGAGAGTGTAGACCCTCTCATCAATTAGCATAATTAACAGGAAAGACTTTCTACTTTGATAGGGAACAAAAGGGCGACACATGCCTATTGATCTCAAGTGTTCCATCATCTGAATAGGATGTGTATTTTGACAAGTGGATTCCTTTAACTGACAGGAGCCATCTGCTGTCATCTGAGTGTAACCCTTTGAGGTCCAGGAGACCGTTTGATACACAGAAAGGTATTATAAAATCTGGATATCTCGCCCATCTCACCCAGGTGTTTCTTCCTCATAGATATTATGTGTGAAGGCAGGTTTTTGATGTGCATGAGAGGCAAAATAAGGCCCCTTCCATTTGCCATTTTACAACCACATCAAACATTTTGGGTGATGAGAAAATGTAACATTTGTGCTCCCATTTGACTTAACATTCACCTGTGAATTCCCAAGGAACTCAGTGTCTCTTTCCAACTCAGACTTCAAAGAAATGATAGCGTGTGACATGGCATAGCCAGGAATCAACAGATTATACAGATGACAGGACAGATCTAAAAATGAATTTTCTAGAATTCATCACTTCATTATTATTAAACTGGGAGTGAATGTTGTCTGTCTGTGTGTCTAGGAACCATAGCAATATGGCAGTGTTAAGCTTGTTGTTCTTGCTGAAAGAAAGACAGACAGACAGAGAAAGCATTTAAAACAGAATAATCCCTAATTGTGACCATGTTTATGTTGTACAGATTTGCCCTATAGATGATTCTGTTAAGAAAATTTCCCCTATCACAGGAATTTTTATGTTGTACAGATTTTATGTTATACACACTTTTTGTTATACGAGGGTCCACTGTACATTACTTCCAAAAAACAAAAAAAATTGCGATTTCAGAGGCTTCATTTTATTCAACATGTGTTGGGAAAGACAGCTTTGTATTATTCTGAGTAGCATAAAAATAGATAACTTGTTTTTTTGTATTTGTTTTTAAAGCCACAATGACAAAGCCTGGAAATGTTAAAATGAATGCCCAAGGATGCATTTTTTCACATGAAACATTTGACCTGGAAGTAAGGCAGTTCTACACAGCCGTTTCCTTATGGCCAAATATTAAAGCAGGCTCTTAGCAAAGCACTAGTCTCAAAGAAACATGAAGACAAAGGGCCCTGTTCTCACTACAACTGAGTTAAAAGCATAAGCTGTGCATCCCCCAGGCCTCTTTGGGTAATGATAGAAGGTGTACCATAAGGGAAGCCCATGAGTTGTGTGCAGAATTATTATTTTTTACACCTTTGCTTTGGGGAAGAAATGTGTTTTACATGTAACTGGTTAATAATGAAACAAGAGTCTCGAGTACCTATTCCTCGCTCATGGCCTAACTTGCAAAGGAGCAGTTCTTGTTTCTCTTCCTTGTAACATGGCGACTGGGGCAAATGCTTTCTCTCCGGGACTTTTTACCCAGGAAGTCTTGCTTGGGATATGTAGGCAAAGAGACAACTTCTCCTAAGCTTTCATTTTCCTAGCCTTTTCCTCCCCGAAGGAGAATTCATCCTGAATGCTTTGCCAAGAAGGACTAGCACTCAGAGGCCTTGAGTGCAAATCCCTGCTCAGCCATGAAAGCTTCCTACGATATGTCAAACGGGTAAAACCACTCAATAAACTTGAAAGCCCTATAACAGCCATGTCCAAAGTCAGGCCCGGGGGCCAGATGCGTCCCATTTACAAATTTTGAGTGGCCCGTGGCCTCTTCTCCCTGCCGGCTCAACCTGTCATGCATCCCCACCAGCTGGCCCTTCCCCATACCAGATGGAGGCATCAGCTTGCAGTTTTATGTTTTGCCTGCCCTCCCTGCCTCCATCCACCACCACCCAGCCACCTTCCCAGCCTATCCGTCCCGGCTCCGTTGCTGCAGCGTCTTCCCTATCTCCTTAGTTATAGAGACTTGTCCAACGTCTGGCTTGGGAGCCAAAGGTGGCTGAACAGTTGGCCCCCACACATTTTTACCTCGCCAAATCTGGCCCTCCTTGCAAAAAGTATGGACACCCCTGCCCTATAACAATGATTGTGTGCTCTCAATTCAATTCTGACTTATAGCAACCCTTTTCAGGGTTTCTCAGGTAAAGAGTACTGAGAAGTGGTTTATTATTCTTTTATTCTTTATTCCGTGGCCACTCTGGGACTGTGCAACTTGCCCAAGGCCACACAGGCTGGCTCTCCTCCAAGGAGGCCCAGGGAGGAATTGAACTCCCAGCCACTGGCTCCGCAGCCAAAAGTTTTGCTCCCTGAGCGATCCTCATCTGCATCTCTCTGCGTCTCACTCTCAGTCATTTTGTGCATCCATGCCCTCCTTTCCTTTCTATCTTTTGCAGCTTCTTGTAGCTCTGTCAAGGTCATTCCACTGTCCAGTGTCTCTTCTGGTGGTGTCCAGCCAACGAGTCCTTGGGTGGATCCTTCTTTTTTACCACTGACCAATCCCAGCATTATTATCTTTTCAAGCAAGTCAGCTCACCTAACATGACCAGTGTGACAGTTTTTGATTGGTGCTCTTGGCTTCCAGAGATAATTTTGTTTTGATGCTGTGGACTAAGGCTTCCGAAAACTATCAGCTGCAAAGTTGGCAGTTTGAATCCTGGGTGCCATGCAGCGGAGCGAGCTCCCGCTGATAACCCCGGTTCTTGTCAACCTAGCAGTTTGAAAGCATGTAAATGCAAGTAGATAAATAGGTACCACTGTAAAAAGCGGGAAGGTAAAAACAGTGTTTCCTTGCAGCCATGCCAGCCACATGGCCATGCACTTGCACAACACTGGCTCTTCAGCTTGAATACGGAGATGAGCACCGCCCCTAGAGTCGGACACGACTAGCACACCTATGCGGGGGAGGTTACCTTTACCTTTTTAGGACAGTGATGGTGAACCTATTACAGACCTATTACAGTTTTGAATGTACATGGTGGTTTTTTTTTCCATTTTTATATGGCATTTGGTTAATCCCTTTTAGTATTTGCATTCTTACTGTTTTTAGCTTCTAATATTGTCTTTTAATGATGTAAACAATGTTGCTTCCCCTTTAAACAGATAGAGGAGGTAAAATATTGTAATTAAATTAACAAACTTTGATAAGCCATATGTTTTGGGACTTCAGGCATGCTGAGAATTGAAATCCAAAATATTGACCCCTGTGGTTAAATTGCAGCACTCAAAGTCAAGCTTCCGCTCGCACCTGAGTTCGATCCTGACATATCCAGGTAGCCAGCTTAGGGTTGACACAGCCTTCTATTATCCTAAGGTCAGGAAACTGAGTACACTTGCTGGCTAAGGTGTGTGTGTGGTAAAGAATTCCTTGCATATTTATCTTATAAACTGTCCAGAGAGTGCTGTGGCACTGTGGGCAATATAACAATGATGGCAATATCTGGCAAACCGCAGGTTGAAAACAGCAATTGGAGACAGATTTTGCCTAAGGAAAGGCAGAAGTTTCATTTGTTAATGGTATCTTCAGTACCTGTGGATATTCATACTAGCACTTTTGTAATTACCCGTTAGAAAGCTTTATTATTTGGCGTGGATGAGTTTATAAATATATTAATAAATAAAGATTGGTATTTTTGCTTTTATAGGGGATAGTATAAATCAGCTAAATCATTATTCATCATGCTACTTTAATTGAAATGAGTTATGAGTATATTTCTTTGTCATGGAATAAATTCAAGTAGGAGAACAAAATAGTACCTTGTTTTCCTTTTCCTTTTGGCATTTTATTTATTTATTTATTTATACAACTTATATGCCGTCCACTACCCAAAGATATGACTTGTTCATGCGTTATCTAAACTGCCCTATAGAAATGGCAATATTGGAACCATTAGCATTGTGGCTATCCAGAATTGCTGAATAATACTTGGGGAAGTTGGGGAGCTTTGATAGAGCAGATAACTATTGCATAAATATATTGTAATCCTCCCAGAGTGTCCTTATTGCCAGATGGATGGTAAATTAATTAATTAATAACATATAGGAGACACAGTTTCATGTCCTTGAATTTGTTTCTAACTAATGCAAACAAACTAATTTGTTACTAATTTTTTTTCATAGAATCATAGAATAGTGAAGTTGGAAGGGACCTACAAAGACTTCAAATATTTGAAAAGTGCAATCACTTCTTTTCTCCAGGCTAATATTCATTTTAATATAATTGCCCAAGTGTGTTCTCTGGGAAACATAGAGAATGGATTATGTGCCCATTAAGTTCATTGGGTAACCCTTTGTAAAGCTAATGTCTAATCAGCTTGAGGAAATGAGAAGAGAAAATCTGTAACATTTTTAAGGTGGTCACGATGATCATTTGTCTGCTTTACCTACTTTAAGATGGCTGTAGATTTGTGGTAGTCTGGCTTGCTGATAATGCAAAATTATAGTTTAATATGTGCATGAAATGGAATACGGCTGCCTCAGACCTCAGGCCCATATGCTTCTTCCTGCTCCTATGTTGGCAAAAGAAGGATTTCTACAGGGTTTATAATAATAATAGTAATTAATATCTGGAAAAAACACTGGATGAAAACAACTATTGCAATCTTTAGTTTCAATTTACACGAATACTGGCTCCTTTTTATGTGAGTCAGTTGTCATGGTTTAAAATTAAATCAAATTCATGAAACCAGAAGGCTTCCTAATTTGTTTAAAAAAAAACTATGATATCTTCATATGTGCGAAAGGATAGGATTCATGAAAGGCAGCAGAAAACTGCACTGCAAAGGTGAAAGTGAAGGGGTAAGAAGAGAGCACGCAGACATAGAACTCAGATCACCTCCTTCATGTAGTGCTAAACTGTGATTTAGTTTTACATCAGAATTGGCTAGTACATTATCTCCAAAAGTCATATAACCAAATTAATTGATAAAAGATGCTTAGTCCAAATAGCTTTTCTAAGGATTATCTTATTTTATAAGAGGCATTATTAATAAATGCCCACTGTGATTATCCAGGCCATTCTTAGTGGTTTCTGTATCAATGTTGTTTACGTTCTCACTACTCTTCTAAAATGTTGCAATTTAGAGTAGATTGTCAAAGCATGTACAGTATAGGTGTTGCCTTTCTCAGCTAAATTGCCTCACTCTAAAGGAGGATTTATGTAATCAGCCTAGTCTTTAAACAACCGACTAAAAATATGAACATGATCGTTTGTTTTGTTGTACTTCATTCAACTAAAAATAACTAAACAGTTAAGAGCTACACGAATGTACTTGTGAAATAAATTGCTGTCAAACATTTATGAGTATTTATGCATAACAGACTTGGTAGGATGATCAGCAGTCGGGAAAGCCGAATTCGAGCAAGAGAGGTATGTTGAGGTGAAGATGTAATTGTCTTCCTTATCCTGTCACGGCATTCTTCTTTCCAGCTTTCCCATTTAAATTCCAATAGAGGCCGCCATACAATTAATTAATTGTGTGCAGCTCTGTATACACAGGGCACTTACAGTGCTGTACCCCAAAATTAGACAGAGGGGGCAGCCATATTCAATCTGTCCACAGAACTGCATCTTTTATGTTTGACGATGACATCAGACATGGAAGGAAGGAGAGCAAAGTCTGCCCCGTTCCATTCCCCATTGAAACAATTACCCATATTTTCCATCTATAAGACGACCCTACTTATAAGAAGACCTCCCCCCCTTTCTCCAACCCAAAATTTTAGTTTCGCAACCACACTGTTTTCTCTCCGGCTTACTTCCGTACATAAGCCGACCTCCAATTTTTACTCTATCGATTTTAACAAAAACATAGTCTTACACATGAAAAAATACGGTATATTCCAGTTCAGTTCAATTGCCATTCCTTAAAATACAGATCATTGTAAACATAAAAACAGTGTGAAAAGCCTTTCACCACTCAACCTGGATTTCTTACCGATATGTCAGTTCCACTTTCTCCTGCCCAAAACTATTAGCTAGTTTGTTGGTTGCAGGAGGTGGGGGGGATGGGAGGAGATACAGATCTGCTTTCCCTAACCTGGTCTCCTCCAGATAGTTTGGGAAACAAGCCTCAACAGCAACTAGCCAACTTAGCCATTCACCCATGAAGACGGAGGGTTGAAAAGAGTTGTGATGTCATTAATCTGGGAAAGATGAATTTTATTTTTCTCTCATCTTCCTCCTTCCTTCTGTATTTATTTTGCTTTACTTGATTTGATTAGGTTTTTATTTTATTTCTGTCTTGCCTTTTCCCCCAGTAGAGTGATCCAAGATGACTTCCCCAGCCAGCCTTTCTACAAAATCAATGTTCTTGTAAATCAGGCATGTCCAAAGTCAGGCCCAGGGGCCAAATGTGGCCCGTTTACAAATTTTGAGTGGCCCGTGGCCACTTCTCCCCACCGGTGCAGCCTGTCATGCATCCCCGCCAGCTGGCCCTTCCCCATACTGGACAGAGACATCAGCTTGCAGTTTTATGTTTTGCTTGCCCTCCCTGTCTCTGGCCACCACCAGCCAGCCACCTTCCCAGCCTACACCCCCCCCCCCGGTTCCACTGTTTCAGCATCCTCCCTTCCTCCTTGCATGTTATAGATACTTGTCCAAAGTCTGGCCCAGGGGCCAAATGCGGCTGAATGGTTGGCCCCCGCACATATTCACCTGGCCAAATCTGGCCCTCCTTGCAAAAAGTTTGGACACCCCTGTTGTAAATTATAGAAATGTCCATCCAAAAGTGTAGCATAAGTGAAATATGAAGTTACAAATGCCACCCAGATATACTTTTTTCTTGTGTGAACATTGGCTTACATGAAATAATCGGATCATTGCCCTGCTTGTTTTGGGAAGCTAGTTTTCAGTTGATACAGAAGCGAAAGAATTGGCTTTCATAATGCCGTCTTGCAGCGCTAGTCACAGTGGTTGGAATTTGGTGAAGCAGATTTTTCTGGCGATTGGTTTTTGCTCTCTAAAAAAGCAAATTCCTAGCCCATTTAGTTGTAAAAACGCATTTTAAAGTATGTGTGAATCAGGCCTCATGCAGCTGAGTTATGTGGGTGGAAGCAACCTGCACTGACAGAGAAGTTATGATTTAACTAGAAATAGAATTCTGGGGTGATAAACCGTGGGCTGTGTGTTCTTTTGCCATAGGACCTAAAAGTAATTACTAAAGGCAATTATGTGTACACATTGTTGTTGTTTAACACAGTTCTTTTCCCACTACTGTACAATCACTTGCCTGATTGAACTGAGAGGGCCTTTCGGGATCATTATAGATTTTGATTGAGGGGCTCCATAAAGATAACTGTTTGGTCTGAAATCTTGAATTTGACACATTTGACAAGAAAAGCAAAATTCTGCGGCCTGTACAATTTGCAAATTGACAAAGTGGACTTTCAAACGGAACTTGGGGACTGACTCGGCTTCGTTATGTAATTGCAACATACAGTATTTACAGTTCTGCTTTCATCCATATGTTTTATTGAAGCAATGTAAAACAGATTAGCACCCAATGAAACAGTGGGAACATAGCAAGGGTATGAATTCAGGAAGCCGGCATGCATCTGTCTAACATTCGGTGTCTACACTGAGAGGTGACATTTCTGCATGAGATTTTTCCTGCCCTAAGCGTGTATGCCAGGGGTTTAACCTTTTGCACGCAGCGCATGTTCTTCTGAGTTACCATCTCTCCCTAAAATTAGATTGGCATTTGGTGCATTCTTTTTCTCAGTAAAATATATCTACTCCCCTTTTAGTGTCTTATGAAATTTGTCTAGAAAGTTAACTCCAGTTGAAATGAGTGGAAGTATTGACATGCAAAATTTTCCTCCTCCCCACCTGCCACTCGAGGGTAAAAACAAGCAAAGGAGGATCATTTTCTCTTTCAAATGTTCTTTTTTTCTTTATGAACACGTTCTGTTTTCTCTGCACTTATGCAGCTTCATCTTAAGGACTTGGGGAAGTGCATGCATTGTCTCTTGCATTCATTATTATAGTGGAAGAGGATAAAGGTCAGCAAGTGGGAACACCAAAACTGACCTTTTCAAAACTTTGTTGCCAAGCAGAAGAGCATTTTCCCTTAGCAACATTGTTTTGGAGCCGAGGAAAGCTGCTGGGTACGTCAGAGGTTTGTTTGTTGCAGGGAAAGGAGTGGAAACGCAGCCATTTCATGAGTTGACACAGCTAAATTTATATACTGTGCTGTACTAGAGATTGCATTGTGCTCTCAAAAAGGCAGGAACAAACATGCAAAGTAAGCAAAATAACACTGTGAAAATGAATCTTAGGTTAGGTCAGGTTACTTTATTTCGGTCATTGACCAGATAAAAGACAAAATACATTCCTATATCAATTCAGCATAAAACCAGAGTAAAACATGCATACAAGAACAACATAACATAGTAACTTGACCTTAACACCTAAACCAGAACAGGCAGAGTCTCCTCAGCTCAGTAGGCCCAAGGGTATTCAACTCAATGAGCGTCTAAGATTTATTCCTTTAGTCATACGAACCTAAGAACATAAGAAGAGCCATGCTGGATCAGGCCAAAGGCCCATCTAGTCCAGCTTCCTGTATCTCACAGTGGCCCCACCAGATGTGTGGTGTTTTTTTTTTTTTCCTGCAAGCAACTGTGCCACACAGAACTCCCTGGGCCTTCCCTGAATTAGCTGTAAAATAGGCTGAAGAAGGATTCCCCTGGATATCCCAATAAAGGGAGCACTCCAAGAGGGCATGATCAATACTTTCAGTCATGTCCTCGTTACAAGAGCAGGCGCATCTGTCAACCAGCAGACCCTGGTATCTGCCTTCCAGCAATCTGGAGGGCAGAATATTGAACCTAGCTAAAGGTGAAAGCATTCCTGAACTTGGGAAGAGTTATTTTTGATAAGTAATCGACAATTCTAAAGGAACTGTTCCTAACTATGCTAAGTTTATGTCATGAGCAGCTAGATGTTCTTGAAGTTCAACATCCCAGATCCTTCTTGGCCTTGCCAAAACGCCTGCCCAAAGAAGCCTCTGGAAAAGCCCAGCTGCAGTAAGTTAACTGTTAGGTTCCTCTTCCAAAGAGATTGAAATGAGTACACTAATATTAGGGCCACCAAGCCTGTTGGGGTAAAAATAAGTTTCAGCCAATAGGTAAACCTGTGAGCCAGTGGACAGACTTAGATGGAAATTAATCCGGCTTCTAATCGGGAGTGTCACTTTAAGGACGCACGAAGGAGTTGCAAAAATTCCTCAGAAACGTCTGCAGTGTCTCCAGAGGCTTCAAATTAGAGTATATAAACAGTTGGGCCCTGTAAAGCATTTGGGCTATAATTTTTGCTTTATAAACTTGAATTACTGATGGCACATATTGTCCGCCCTTGGTATAGAGAAAAAAACCCTCAATATAGTGCAGAACTGCATTTTTTAGCATTAGATGTTACATAGTTCCTATGAGAGGACCATGAGCCTGAGGAATAAAATGCCATGCTTAAATATTTAAAGCAGGGCACGTACTGTTTCCATTCATCATCCATCTATGTTTTCTACATTTCCTACTGATGATTACAACTCTTAGTCTTATCATAATTAATGGACAGTTGTTCTTTAATACAGTATGAGGCTAAAGCAGGCATGTCCAAAGTCAGGCCCAGGGGCCAAATGCAGCCTGTTTACAAATTTCGAGTGGCCCGTTGTCTCTTCTCCCCACTGGCTCAGCCTGTTATGCATCCCCGCCAGCTGGCCCCTCCCCATACTGGCTGGAGGCATCAGCTTGCAGTTTTATGTTTTGCCTGCCCTCCCTGCCTCTGTCCACCATCACCTAGCCACCTGCCCAGCCTGCCCACTCCCAGCCCCTTCCTCCTTGCATGTTATAGAGACTTGTCCAAAGTCCGGGAGCCAAATGCATCTGAATGGTCGGCCCCCCACACATTTTCACCTCACCAAATCTGGCCCTCCTTGCCAAAAGTTTGGACACCCCTGGGCTAAAGCTTTCAAGGTTCTCCGTAATCCCACACAAGAAATTGACATCAATGCTGCATTGTCCGCATAAAGCAGGATTGAAAGGGGGTGTGAGTTTAATTGGGGAGGGGGATGAAAGTCTGTACTCAATAAATTACTCACCATGTCATTAATATAAAAATTAAACAGTGCTGGAGCTACACTGCAGTCTTGCTTAACTTCATTGAATGATGGAATTATGTTGGGTAACACATCTGCCTTGTTGCAAATTACTTTAAGACTAGTATTTTCATGCAGTTGCTTCATTAACAGAAGTTTTTTTTATCAATTTTTGTAATCTCAAATTTGGCCCACAATTTTCCTCTGGTAATCAGATCAAATAATCTAAATATTATGTTTGTTTGTTTTTTCATTTGCTTTTGGCAATTAATTTCCCAGCAGCATCACATTTAATTTGTTTTATATGGTCCTGGTGCTTCTTCCGAGAACACCTGCCCTTATTCCTGCATATCCTGATTTAAAAATTGAAAAACAAAAGTGGGCACTATCTCTGTAGTACCGTGATTGAACCTAAAAGTAATTCCTTTGTTGGGACAGCTATTACTAATTTGAAAATACTTGTTTTCTAAACAAATTATAATCTAAAAATGATGCTCAAACACTTATAATAAGTGAACGTAGAGGTGTTTTTCAAGCATCCCGGTTCCAAATAGAAGGCCTAAATAAAGGATACAATTGTATCTGAAACCCCAAAACATTAAAGATACAGTCAAGAACCATTCAATAAATTTTACTCTTGCCATTATTTGAAACTGAAAAATGAACTATCTAAACCTTTATTAATGCCATAGAATGTAAATGGCTTTATAATTGCTGTATAATGTAAAACATTTGGATTTGGATTTAGAATGGTTTTTCACCTCTTGTTATGCTTACTGGATTTCTTTGATTTCTTTGGTTTATCATCATCAACATCATCATTATGCTTTCTGTTTTATATAATTTCAGATCCGTTTTGTATTTCATTTGTTATTGTTTGTTGTTTATAATTTGTATTTTTTCCCATGCTGTAAACTGTCCTTTAGGGTAGATGGTGCGGTATAAAAAAAATCAAATGAAGAAATAAACAAATTTTCTTGTACTTGTTGAAACTTTATTATTTCATAATTCCTTCAAAGAAGTAAGCATGCTGCCCCTCCTACAAATTAATCAGTTGTGATGAAAATGACATTTGAAGAATGAGATATCTGAAAGTATTTACTAATTTTATTTTATACTCTTAATCCTACTCTTACAGTTACCATGATGGAGGGTTTTTTTTTGTATTATTTGATCATTTTTAGAATTTGTATACTTACTGGTTTTAGCTTCTAATATAGTCATTTAATGATCTAAATTACCTTACATCTAAGCATGAGTTTGATTTAAAGTCCTCTGAAAGAGAAAGTGGGGGTAAAAATATTTTAGATAATAAAATAAATAAATGTATAGCTTTTGCCTTTCTTAAAATATTCCAAAACAATGGGCATCATGTTAGCTTAAACCAAACTGTTCTTGACAGTCAGGTGTTCATGGTTGGATTATAAAGTCTAGATCAGCTAAGAGGATGCTTAAAGTAGAATATAATTAATACAGCAAGCAAGAAGAGGTGAATGTGTTACCTTTTGGTATTTAAAGCGAATGATTAGATTTCCTCAGAAAACTTACATTATATTTATTTACAAGAGAGTGTGCTTAGCTTCACCTGAAAAACCTATTAATTCCAGCCTAAACTCCACTGTGTGCGTTCTCTCCCTCTCTTTTTTCTTCCACAACAGAACTACCCCACTTTTCTCCCTGTAACACCAGCACTCATATCTACATATACAATGGAGCTCCCTGCTTAGAATTTGGCAGATGCCACGTTTACAATTATATCCATCCTGATATTGCAGTTGCAAGTAAAATTGTATCAGCCTATATTTTTTGTAAGCATTATTTTTTATTTTACATCATGTACAGTATTGTCACTCTAGCCAATGTTTTGATTTATTGGGTGAAGTCCTGTTCAAAGAACATAAGAACATAAGAAGAGCCATGCTGGATCAGGCCAAAGGCCCATCTAGTCCAGCTTCCTGTATCTCACAGTGGCCCCACCAGATGCGTCAGGGAGTGCATGAGACTAGATATCTCCCCTGCATCTAGTCCTTGAGGTACCCCGGTTTTAAGCTTGGAGTTGATACATCTCCATCATGGTTTGTAACCCGTGATGGACTTTTCCTCCAGGAATCTTTCCAACCCTCTTTTGAAGGCATCCAGGCCAGATGCCATCACCACATCCTGTGGCAGGGAGTTCCACAGACTACCAAAGCGCTGGGTGAAAAAATATTTTCTTTTGTCTGTTCTTACTCTCCCAGTCCTCAATTTGAGTGTATGTCCCCTAGTTCTGGTATTTTGTGAGAGGGAGAAGAGCTTCCCTCTATCCACTTTACTCATACCCCACATTATTTTGTACATCTCAATCATATCCCCCCTCAGGCGCCTTTTTTCCAGACTAAAGAACCTGCACTGGCCGAAAAGGTCATTAACAGAGGGTGATTTTCTGTAGTTATGAACTTCCTACTTCTGTCCTGCGGCTTTTTCGACTCCCATGTGATCCCTTTCATCATGTTGAAGCTGTGGGAACTGCGGGACCAAAGAAGGATGTTTTAAATTACCAAAAGTCTCTGTCTGCTGATAATGTCATCTGCCCTGCTGATGACATTGTTGTCCTTCTGCACAAGTTACACAGCAGGATTTCAGCTATTAATTAGAACACGCGTTTTGTAATAAAATTCCATGTTTCTCACCCTGACCATTTGAGGTATCTTTGGGGACAGACTTTCAAAAATAATCATATTGAAAGATGTTAGTACTTCCTTATGGAGCGTTATAGCCATCATTGGAACAAGACGCTACCTAGCACTGCAAAGCCACTGGTGTAAAATTAAGACTACTCTGCTTTTCATAAAGATCTTGATTTGTTTGAAAGAAATGACCAAGCGATCAGAATGCAAACCATTACAGAAAAATAGGCAATATCTGCTGTAAATGTTATTCAACCAAAAAGAGCTGATTTGAATGGTTAAGATGAAGATGCTGCTATATTGCTTATTTAAAAAGTTTCTTTCTTTTAGCAATTCAGTTTCTGCTTCCCTCTCCTGCTCTTCTCCATAATAAGCCTTCTGTTCTCCCTTGTTTCACTTCAATTATCTCCTTAACTTTTCCTGTTCTTTTCCAGAAAGAAGCATTTGTCTGATACAGAATTCAGATTTCTTGGAGAGAAAAACTTTCCATTTGAACATAAACACTTCTCCTGAATCTAGATAAAATCTATGTATATTTATTTGGGGATGGTCTGGTCTTGACTGGTGCACGCCTTGCTGTCTTATCCAGCGTTTTTGTGATTATGTCAGTTGCATGTGCTTCAATTAACACTGTTCTTCTTCTCTTTAAGTTCACATGTCACTGTCTTTTCCTGAACCTTTTTATTCCTGAACTTCTGAACTTTTTGCAGGCTCTGATACTTCACCAGCTTGGAAGGTACAACTTGGCCGAGAAGATCCTTAGGGATGCTGTCCAGGTGAACTCGACAGCGCATGAGGTTTGGAATGGCCTCGGGGTGGTTCTGCAAGCTCAGGGCAATGACGATGCAGCCACCGAGTGCTTCCTGACAGCCCTGGAGCTCGAAGCCAGCAGCCCCATCGTCCCTTTCACCATCATTCCCCGAGTCCTCTGAAGACCTAGGCTGGTCAACAGGCAATTTGATCGCGCGTCAGCTGAAGGCAGGAATGCTAGGAAGCAAACTGCATAAGCCTTCCTTAGGATTCCAAGATTGGCCGAGAGGTAACACCACCGAGCAGGCAATCTGGACAGTCCTGTGGCGGGGTTCTGATACATGGAAGTAATATAGCACATTAATGTTAATGAAGGAACATGACTAACCACAAGGAGAAACACATACCAAAACCAAACCACCGCCTGTGTATTGCCTACATCTTTGCCCCCCATAGTACTTTTGACAGTCTGATTCTCTTGTTCAAATGGGTATTGTGCCATATTTTATTAGGTGACATCTGAGTGTTATGTAAATCTCCAAATAGAATCAAACTGTAGAATAATAGATGCAAGTTAAAATTCAGTGGCAGAGCAGTCTATTTTTATCCAAGCCTGTCAAAGACCTGTTCTCGTCATGTCTTTCAACCTCTCTGGGCCCAGAGGGTGAAAATGTGAAATTTACATCTCTCTACCAGTAACCTAGGCCAGCAAATCAGCTGAAAGGTTTATGTTTTTAGATGTTAACAACTGTGATGTGTAGCGAATTGTTATTCTCTTTATTTAGAAGAAAGGTTGTGTACAAGATATTTATATTTTACCAATGTATGCCTGTTGAGGGGGGGAAAGCGAATGAAAATAAGATATTAGTTATTTAAGTTTAACTTTTTTATGTGAATCCAGAGTTTATTTATCAATGGAAATATGTAAAAAGATGCTACAGATGGATATTTACCGACATTCCTTATGCATTATACACCCATTTGGCTCTATGGGAAGATTATGTTAATAATAAAATGATTTTTGAATGGATACTGTACTTCTCGTTTTTGCTTTAAAAGCAGCCATGATCCTGGAACTTGTTAACTTCCTGGCTTCTCACTCCACAGAATAAAAACTGAAATGTTTGTGATCGTACAGTCACACTAGCAGAAAACTACCTTTTGCAGAAAACTACGTTGGATTGGATTGGTTGATGGAGCTCTCTGCTGTGCCATGAGAAGTATGCCGAAAACCATGCTTTTACTAATACACCACACAACCTATGCCGTCCTGCTCACCATTGCTAAATCCTATCGTGTTGAGTATGCCTTCTTTTCAAGGAAATGCACAGAGAATTGCAAACTTAAAAATAGTCACCCACATTGCAGGGAGCAAACATTGATAATGTATTCTCGAAGGCTTTCACAGCTGGGATCTGATAGCTTTTGTGAGTTTTTCGGGCTTTGGCCATGTTTTGGAAGTTTTTCTTCCTGACATTTTGCCAGACTCTGTTGCCAGCATCTCCAGAGGGCAAGGAGGTCAGGGACCTAGGAGTTCTCTCAGTGCTCTGGGGTATAGCGTGAGTGAGGCTATGTGGTTTTAAAGTTGTGGGAAAGAGGAAACTTGTCCTATGCAGGAGAATAGGTGTTAGTCATGAAAACTACAGCCTGCAAAAAATCTAAGTTCAATTATTCCCACCCAGCCACAAGCACCGGTGATCAGTTCACACAATTGAACAGCTAATGACACCCATGAACTGCAGTGAAGGATTGCTGCCACCCCGATTGCAGTGAAACTTCTTAATCCCTTCATCACAATACAATGACTAACACCTATTCTCCTGCGTAGGACAAGTTTCCTCTTTCCCACAACTTTAAAACCACACAGTCTCACTCACTCTATTCTCCAGGGCACTGAGAGAACACCTAGGTCCCTGAGCTCCTTGCCCTCTGGAGATGCCAACCACAGAGTCTGGGGAAACATTGGGAAGAAAAACTTCCAGAACACAGTCCAACAGCCCCAAAAAACTCACAACAGCTATTGACAATGCAGTTGATTTGGAAGAATTATTTTTTATGCCTCCTCATCTCAAAAACCTGGGGCAGATGTCTGGTCTGGGAAAAGGTCCAGATCTATCATTAAATCAGAAGCATAAAGGTACTTAACCAAAACATGCTGCTTCAGCCTGTCCATTCCCTCCAAGAAGTGGCTTTAGAGCTATCCATGTGAGGCTGGCTAATCTCTTTGGCAAACAGCAGCCAGTTTTTGGCAAAGCTTTCTGTCGGCTCTCGGAGCAGAATTTACTGTCTTGCATACCTCTCATTTGGTTTCTTATCCTTAATTAAAGCATATTCTTCCCTTATGCATTAGTGAAGATGGATTGCTCTAGTAATGCACTATAAACTGCGATACAGGAGATTTTCTTCCCAGTGCCAGACAGGTTGTGCGGAATCCTTATTCTAAGAGAAGGCAGCAGCTCTTGCACAGCAAGACGCGGCCAGTTCAGAACTTAACTTGATTGAGAGGCTCGCGAACTTTGGATTCTCTCCGCTTTGAGAGAGACTATGAAAAAGTATGCATAGTATACCCACTCAGGATGTGGCCTTTTCCTTGCTAGGTATACGTAGTTGTAATTTCCAAGCTTTAATCCTAAAACTTTGCTAGCACTGTGTGCCATTATCTGATCAGGAGGATCCCCTGATATGTGAGAATAATACTACCGTGGTGGCATTACTTGTAATGCTGTGGTGCTAATACGTAATAGCCACTGATGTTACTATAACTCCTAAGGTAGAGCTGTAAATTTCTTTTATACCTGCCATGTTTTACTTGGAGCAGATGAACTGTTACATTAGCACAAAGCATTATTAAAGATAAAATTGTCAAGCATTTAAAAGGACAAGTCTGTCTCTGAAGAAGACTCCGCATGGGTTCTTGAAAGCTAAGTACTGTTTCATTGACCTTTTAGAGTTCTTGAGAGTTATAGGAAATTTGGGTAGGGGGTCTTCTATTAGACCCTATTTTCTTAGACATCCAGAACGCTCACATGAGCACCAGAAAGTTCTCTGCAAACTGGTGGAATGTCCATCAAGATACCAATTACAGTTCAAGGAAGAGGATGTGCAGTAATACTGATTGGGGCAAAAGACTCCTGAGTAAACCTAGAAGTCATGTTTTGAAGGATCAGAACCATTTATAAAGAAGAAGAAGGAGCAAGTAGTAAGTGTAAAGTTCTGATAACAAAAGGATATCCCTAGAGCATGTGTTGCTTTTTAACTTGTTCAGAAATGACTTAAAGTTGGGGCTGAGCCCACAAAATTATTTAGGAGGGTTGAAACAAAAGCTGATAGGAGTGCCAGAAGGATCTCTACAAACCAGGGGGAATGGGCATTAAGATACTAAATGCAATTTAAGGAAGACGAGGTGAAGTAATGCATACTTGGGGCAAAAGAAAAACCACCCCAACCCCAAATTTTACATATGCACTAATGTGATCTATGTGTGAAGTTCCGATAAATGAACTTGCCACAGGGAGCTTGGTAAAAATTTCAAACCCAGGTGGAGCACTATTGAAAAAGGTAAGTTCTAGGCAGGAAGTGTTCAGAAAGGAAATGAAAATGAAACAATGGGTTTACTTAAGATTGTCATGCACTTGTGCAAGTTCAGAATGATTTTTGCATTGCCTTATTCTGTTGTGTAAGGACAAGACAAGCAAATACAGTAATGCCTCGGATAACAATTTTTTTGGATAACAAATGGAAATTTCCAGGTATAGGGCTGCCTCGGATAGCAAATGTTCCCTATGGGCTGCCTCAGATAACAAATGTTTCATAATGCCTTGCAAAAAAATGTGTACCCTGCATGCATTGCAGGATGCATAGTTTATGGAGGGGTGGGAGGAGTTAGAGCTTTTTTTTCATGTTTTTTTGGAGCCATTCTGGACATGTTTTGCTGAGGGATTTGGACCTTTTGAACTTGGTAAGATAGGGAGCTAGCTTTTATTAAACTTTGCACTGCTGTTCTTTGTATTTTTGGCTGGAAGAGACTGGAGTAGTCTTGCTGAATTCATTTCTCCATATTTGCAGCTTTTTTTCATTGCTCTGCAGGCAAAAATGGGCTGGATGTTTTTCTTCCTGCTTATTTTTGTTTGTTTGCATTTTTCCCCATTGCACTTTGGGTGGGAATAGACTGGGGTAGTCTTGCTGGTTTCTCTTGTCCATGTTTGCATTGCACTGCAAGGGGGTGTTCTGGAGGGTGTTCCAGCACTGCAAGCCTTTAAAGTGCATTTTATGAAGAGGTCTGGACCCCCCACCCCAGCTTTTTTGCCTTTTTTGGGACCTCCGGAACGGATGGATCGGTTTTCCAGTCAATTCAATGGGAAACCATGTTTAGAATAACATTTTTTTCAGATAACAAATTGCCTCTGAGAACGAATTAGATTTGTTATCAGAGGTACTACTGTATTTCCATTTCTAGAGGAGATTAACGTTTGTGAGTTCCAGACTAAGGACTGGATCCAGACTGATATATATGAACATATAATGCCCTCAGGAGAAGGGAGTAATAAATCTCTTCTAAGCGTACCTAGAAAACCCTGGAAATGGTCACCATAAGTTGGAAAAAACTTGATGTCTTGTTTTCATCACCATTATTTTACTTTTAGTGTCCATTTTATGAAGCTGTACAAAGCAGTTCTCAGCCCAAAAAACAACATGACTGTATGCAGTTTTAGAACAAAAACATGCTAAGGTAAAATGCCTGTAGAAATTTATATTTTGTAAGAAAATATGTTCAAAAACTCATATTGGAAGAAACATTTTCATGCATGTTTTGGTTTCAAATCACAGGTTAATGCCAACAGAAGATATAAAAATGAAGACCCATGAAACTGATGCAGAGAAGAAATAAACGGATATCTCCATCCCTAATCTGTCAAGTAAATGTAGTATGCGCATCTGAAATGCACCTAGGTTGTGTGGCTTCCTTAGTTTTCCTTTGATCATTACTTTGCCTGCATCTTTGGTCCAAAGCTACATTTTTATGCTTTATGGACAAATAAAGATGAAGAAGGCCTAAGGCCTAAGGTAAACTGACCTAGCAACTTGTCCAGCTCTGAAAATATATCGTGAAAAAGGTATTTGGCCAGAGCCATTTTTTTTTTAAAAAAAAATCCATCCTGCTTGACTCAAAATTACTACCGATTTAGGTTCCAGTGGGGAGCACTCCTGCTATGTCAAAAGCTTGCAGTTCAACCTTATGATGCCGAATACTACAAGGGAGGGCCTAGAGAATTACTGCATTGTCAGCATTGATTACATTTGCCCAGTTGTACAGATTCCTCAGCCAAAACAGATCTATTTGTTAATTTACAGTCTAGGTAGCAATTACTACAAATGTACTTTCCTAGTCCCATCGTTCAGCTACGAGTATTTTTGCTGGGTCATCATGAATCAGGATTTGGCACAGAGTTGGTTGTTCAGTTACGAGTATTTTTGCTGGGTCATCATGAATCAGGATTTGGCACAGAGTTGGTTGATTAGATCGTAACTCTTGACTGGAACATTCAACCTCTCCATTTCGCCTTTGAAAAAGAGTAGCTAACTAGGTATGAAATCCATAGATGTTTACATTTCAATCCCAGTTTAATAGCTTTTTAATGGCTCATGTTTCGTGACTTAATCCTGTCTTTGCTTTAGTGATCTGTGAGCCTCTTTGAGTCCCTTTCCGTTAGAGAAATGTGGGATAACAGTGCAATCAACAAAATTTAATAGTAACAACTACCATGTCTGAAGAGTGATTTTTTTTCTTAGACAAAATTTCATTTTCCACTCATTTAGGAGTATATAAAAATAAATAATCAGATTGGATTGAAGATGACATGGCATCCTAATATTCAAGGCAACCAAAGAGTTCACTAAATGCTGGAAAGCTGGGCCCTCCCTCTATCACTCCCGGCCATTACGTCACTCATGGGTTGGTATGCACACATCCAGTTGAATGTTGTTCCCCCTCTGGCATTCTGTTATAGCCTTACAGGCTGCAAAGCCCAGTTCATACCCATGCAGTAGTTTCCCAGACTGGAAAGCACAGTTCATAAGAACCATGCTGGATCAAGCCAAAGGCCCATCTAGTCCAACTTCCTGTATCTCATAGTGGCCCCACCAAATGCGTCTGGGAGTGGACAAGACTAGATATCTGTCTCCTGATACCATTCCCCTGCATCTGGCCCTTGAAGTACCCTGGTACCAAACCTGGAGATTACACATCTCCATCATGGCTCGTAACCTGTGTTGGACTTTTCCTCCAGGAATCTGTTCAATCCCCTTTTGAAGGCATCCAGGCCAGATGCCATCACCACATCCTGTGGCAGGGGGTTCCACAGACTACCAACGCACTGGGTGAAAAAAATATTTTCTTTTGTCTGTTCTTACTCTCCCAGCCCTCAATTTGACCACAATGCAAAAATGATGAGTATATTTATGCAGAGTGAAAACGAGGCTTGGTAGGCCTGAACTGTTTTATGAATAAATTACTGCCACCCCTGTCACCAGTACACAATACCTGCAATTCACCAGAGGCCTAAGGCAAACTTGTCTATAAAAATGCTCCCTAAGTGTGTACAGTTGAAAACTTTCCATCTCAAGTCCAAAAGTTGCAGAGGAATTTCATAAACTCCTCTGAAAGATGCTTCCATGCAGATTTAGGCAAATAATATCAAACTTTACTATGCATTTTATGCTCCTTTGATGCAAGGCCAAAGAAACCATGCTTTGCTCATGTTGCTGGGTAAGCATATAGACTAACAAAAACTACATGTTTTCCTTGCCCATGGATGGATCATTCTGAGAGAGGAAACGAAAAATGCCATGCAAAATTCTCCAAAATCCATCTTGTGGCGGTACCTTTATTGCAGGGGTGTCCAAACTTTTTGCAAGGAGGGCCAGATTTAGTGAGGTGAAGAAGTGTGGGGGCTGACCATTCAGCCCATTTGGCCCCCGGGCCAGAGTTTAGACAACCCTCTAGGCCATACAAGGAGGTGGGGAGGTCGCTGCAGCAATGGAGCCAGAGGAGGGTAGGTCAGGCAGGTGGCTAGGAGGAGTGACAGAGGCAGGGGGGCAGGCAAATCATAAAACTGCAAGCTGATGTCTCTATCTGGTATGGGGAGGGGCCAGCTGGCAGGGATGTGTGACAGGCTGAGCTGGTGGGGAGAAGAGGCTGCGGGCCACTCAAAATTTGAAAACGGGCTGCATTTGGCCCCCGGGCCTGACTTTGGACATGCCTGCTTTATTGTTATCGTTGGGTTCTATTACACTGCTTCCAGTTTGCACTGGAGCTATGAGTTAGTGTTCTCCTAATGTTGAGTTCAGGCTAACCCCAAGCTTTTCTTGTATCAGAATAACATAGCCAAAAACTTCTGAGACAAGCAGAGATCCAAATCACTATTCATTTATTCAGCTGGATAAAGGGGGGGGCGACCTTTCCCCCTGAAGCAGAAGGAAAAAAATCACAACTAACTAAGGCAGTGTACACATTTAAGTACAAAAAGCATGAGATGCCCCTCCCAATTAACAACATCCTTTAGGCAAGCTGTAACAACAGAGACATCCTAACCCATTCTCCTTGCACCCCCCCCCCATTGATGTCCTTGAACATATAACACAGGTTCTTCTTTCTCTCTTGCCAAGGCACATTCCAGTAAAGCTGAAACAATTTCAGATAGCTTAAAGCTGCAAGGAGATCAAACCTATCCATCCTGAAAGAAATCAACACCAAATGTTCACTGGAAGGACGGATTTTGAAGTTGAGGCTCCAGTACTTTGGCCACCTCATGAGGAGAGAGGGGTCCTTGGAAAAGTCCCTGATGTTGGGAAAGATTGAAGGCAAAAGGAAAAGAGGACGGCAGAGAATGAGATGGTTGGATGGTGTCATCGATGCCATCAATATGGATTTAACCAAACTCTGGGAGGCAGTAGAAGATAGGAAGGCCTGGAGAGCTCTGGTCCATGGGGTCATGAAGAGTCGGACACAACTGAACGACTGAACAACAACAAAGCATAATAATGTACAAGGCATACAGAGGAAAACATGGCATCACTGTGGTTCACTTGAATCTGTTAGTTTTTACTAATTCCTGTTCTCCACACTAAAAGGTCCTAAGAATAACAGCCCTCTTCAAGGCTTGCAAAATAAAGACTGTTGAGTACTTCATTGAATCAATCCATATCATGTTCATTCTCCATCTTTCCCCACTTTTTCTTAACGTTTCCCAGCATTATTGTCTTTTAAAGAGATTCTCGTCTTCTCCAGATAGGCCTAAAGCACAAACAGCATCATGAATTTTTACTTCTTCAGCAGAGGCATTTTTAGCCGGCCAAGTAAAGGTATCAGCTCAATACGGATTTTGAAATTTGCCCTATGGCCAAATTATCTTCGCCATGGGGTGCATATTTTTTTGCTACTCTTCAGTCCCTCATGAGTTAACCCCACCGCCTCCCAATCTGTTGTCAGCTCTCCCTTGCTGAGCAAGTTTAAGGTTCAAAGAATTTGGAGTCTCTACACTTGGAATAGTTTATCTTTCTGATTCACAGCAGCACTGAACAACTGTGTGTGTGTGTGTGTGTGTGTGTGTGTGTGTGTGTGTGTGTGTGTGTGTGTGTGTGTGTGTGTGTGTGTGTGTGTGTGTGTGTGTGTGTGTGTGTGTGTGTGAGAGAGAGAGAGAGAGAGAGAGAGAGAGAGAGAACATGCAGCCTTGATATTTGAAGACCATCCTCCTTATTCCTCTCCCCTCACTCTCATTTGCTTAGTGTCCAGAAAATGCTGGTGAGATCAGTGCTGGCTGTCCATCTAAATCAGCACTGACCTAGCGAGTGGGAGCAGCAGAAGCAAGAGGGTGGGGTGGGGTGGACAAGGAAAAGCTTGATCAGAGACATCTTGGATGTGTTAAAGAAGCTGCCTCTCCAACAAAATGCTAAAAGGGGGGGGGTGGATCTCCTGCCCAGCCATGGGGCTAATGCTCTCATGGGTATACGTGTGCAAGCGACTGCCTTCTCTCTCTGTCCTAATTTGTATCTCCACGCCCCTGGCTGAAATCTGCAGTCCGAACACACGAGGGCCGAAGTACCCAGAAAGCTTTCTCTTGAATTGGCCATGCAGTTCCCTGTGACGGCTGCTGCTGCATTTGATTATGATGCTTAGCGGCCCAGATGGTGAAATGATGCCTACCTAAGCAGGATTAACACAAGAGCAACTGCACCAAGACTTGCCCGATGAACTGCTTGTTTGCCCTCTGTGTCACAGCAGAAAAGGTTCTCCATGGCCACCTTCTGTCTCTTTTGCCTGGCTTCCAGTTTGCCCATATTGGATCTGTGAAGAAAAGCATATTCCTTTTTAAGATAGCAAAGAGTGAGGGGCCTGTGTGTGAAAGATTTTGGCAGTATATCGATCTAAATTAAGGCAGCTTGTTGGGTACAACTCCAGGCTCCCCTCACAAGACTTGTATCTGAAATATGGAGGCCAGCTTACTCTGCTGAAATGGGTGAGCACGTAATGTTTGGTTCCTCCTATTTATCTAGAATTGACATGTTTTCACTACTAACCACCCTGGGTAGTGTAGTTTGCACTAAGGGGGTGGTATAGAAATATAAATAAATAAATGGGTGACAGCATGTTACTTGGGAATCCTTCAAACGTGAAGTGGAGGCACAGCAGCTGCATCTGGCTTCCTTTTTTGACCTCCAAAGCAGAAAAGATGGTCTATCCCAGAAGGGAGGAGGAAGTCCAGGAAGCAGATGGCCCACTTGCTCTCATTGGTGAAATACGACTGTGGGGCTGAAGAGAAGGGAAATGGTTGCAGATATCCCATGATTACTAGTTGGGAAAGGATTAACTGAAAGGATGCTCTTTGGTTTCATTACTTACAATTGAATGTATCAAACAGAAAACTGTCAAACATGATTGCTTTCGGCAACAGACTTCAACAGACTCTAGAGACAGAAAATCTGCACTGAGCTGGATTACTCCAAAGTAAATTTGGATTACTACGGCAAAGCAATGCTTTGTGTTGAAATGGGCTGAAGCAGTTTCAGTGGGATTGCATCTGAACTTTGTTTAATTTTCATTTATTTTGGTTGTCAACCATTTAGGTCATTCCTTCTTTTTTCAAATAACAAGAGAGAGAAATGTAGATTTTCCCAGTTTAAGGCAGGATTAGGGAAACTGCTTGTGCGAACATTGTTGGGTTATAATTCTCATCAACCACAGTTACAGCTTTGAAATGTTTGAGAAACTACAACCCCTTGAATTCTCAAGCTGGCAGACTCACTAGGAAATGGGAATTGTAGTCCAAAAGGCAACCTTTCCAAGCTTTGCCTAACCGCCAGGGATGCAGGAGTTGCATTTCAACAACATCTTGATAACCACATGCCTTGCCACCAGTTGAGCAGGATAAAAATATCCTTAAACAAACCAGCAAACAAACCGGTCCAAGGGCTGTTCTACTAAAAGTGGGCAGCCTTCTGAAATCCAGCCCTCCCTGACCATTAAGCAAGCTGCCTTGGACTGATGGAGGTGGAGCTTCAAGAACATTTAGAAGGTGTCCTAGATGTCACCCCGCCCAAGTGTCACCCAGCAGATCAAGGTGTGACAAAACGCCAGGGTTCCGTTGGAAGTCTTCTTCAGAACAAGGGAGGTACCACCTGTTTCCACCTTCTCAAGCAATCCCTGTCTCATTTCTGTGCTGTTCTCGTTGCCCAAATAAAAGGCTGTGCCTCTCTGGCGTCTGCTTTCAGCAGACCTCATTGCCCCAGCAAGACCTTTTCCAGTGCTCGGTTGAAAGCATTCTTTCCCCACAGGCTTGTGGTGTCGTTGGTAACGGCGGAGAAACAGCAACACTGCTTTGAATCCAACAAGGCTCCTTTTTCGCTCTCTTAGCAAGAAGAATGTCATTGTTCTAAGGAGCCACCGGCTCCGGTCCCCAGTCACGTTACACAGAAGCTCGTCGGTGATGAATTAATCATGGAAATAAAATATTCCCATGTTTTCTTAAAAGGAGGCGATGCATTCTGCGGCAGCCTTATTTGTCTGGTATTTACACCGCACGGAAGTCCTGGAGGAGTCTTTCGCAGATGAAAGTCAAGCAATGTAAATGTGCTTGAAATCCAGTGGGGCCTAGCAGAGAGGAAAGGTGCTGGCTTGAGCAGAAGGGAATAGGAAATTGCCTGCCTTAATTACAAAAGAAGTCGTCCTGCATATTTTTTTTAAAAAAGGTTTCAACAGCCTACTAAGGGCGTTTATACACGACCCCTAAGCTCCGCGGCAAAGGGCTGCAAGCTCCGGACCTTAAAAATGTTTCCCCACCAGCTCCGGAGTTTGCAGACAATTAAGTGAGACCCCGCCCACCTAAGCGTGACCCAGCGCACTTTTCTTGTACCTGCTTGAAGAGGGTGAAAATTTTTGATGCGGAGAGTGCCTGAGCTCTCCTCGCTTCTTTTTGTTGTTTTTCTTTTGCCTCCGCCCCTTTAAGAGCTACCAGAAAGTAAGACCGGGGCTCGGAGCAAGCTTCCACGCACCGGAGGTAAGGCTTTCTTCTTTTGTCCCTGTTTAAGGCTTTTTTTCCCTCCCTTCCCTCACGCAGACAGAACAAGGAAGTGCAGAGCGGGTGGGGACGGAGGAACAGCAATGAACCCTCAAGATCTCTGGTCCGAATTTAAGGGACCAGCGGATCTGAGGGGTCGTGTAAAAAGGCCCTAAGACATCTGGGAAGTTTAAAGGGGGGGAGGTGGATTGACGTTAATGGTCATATTTTGTTAATTGGATATTTTCCTTTTCCGGATCAAAATTCGGAAAATCCCTCTACCAGCATCGCCACCAGCCATGCTGGTTGGGGGGGGGGGGGATTCTGGGAATTTGTTGCGGATTCATAGCATGGCCTTGTGGAACTCCCTGCTAGAAGAAGTGGTGACAGCTGTCAGCCTTGACAGCTTTAAGAAAGGATTAGACAAGTTTATGGAGAACAAGGGTATCATTTTGGATGCCCCAGGACAACCTCTGGGTTGGAAAGATAGACAGGATATCTCTCAATGCCATTTGCAGGGAATCATAAGCAGGTGAAGACATCTGCTTGGGAATGCCCTGAAGCAAATGGTGAGCCACTGTATGAGACAGAATGCTGGATTGGGTGGGCTGTGGCCTGTTCCAGCAAGGCTATTCTTATGTTCATGCCACCATCTCAGTTCCCTTGGGGTAGAAGAGGAGCAGCAGTGTGCCGTGCAGACTTATTACAAGGACAAACATCCAGCCTCAATCCAAGCTACCCCCCAGGGAATTCCTTTCCGGCTGCAATAAAGAATGCATCTAATCACGCATAGATTGCTCGTCGCAGAACAACAAACTTTAGGAGACCACTATGGAAGTTTACTTTAGTTAGGATTTATATACCACCAGCTTGCAAAAGGCAACTCAAGGCGGTGAACACAAGATATAATCAAAAACATAGAAACAACAAAGAATAAAATACAAAACCAATAACCAATAAAAACACATTAAAAGCACAGTTGACGTGTTATCAAGCTTATTTAATTGAATAGTGCAGATATCCCTTGCTTACTAGTTGGGAGGGGAGGTGGAATCAAAGGGATGATTCTGGAAGGTGGGAAGTTACTATTTTGTATTACAATTTGTTTGCTTTAATATATTTTGCCTCATTTTTATCCTAAAAAGGTACTCAAGGTGGTTTACATCATTAAAGGCACAATATTAAATGCTAAAAGCAGAAAATTATTCAAATATGTTTTAAAATATTAATAATGTATGTAAGAAGTTAAGTAAAAATATTACTCAAACAGATTTAGAAGCAACAAAATCTTGTTTTAAAACCTCTCTCAATTGGCCACTAAGGGAAAACCTTCATAAAGAGAAAGGCCTTCACCTGCTTGAAGCGTGGTTTCCTGTGGGAGGGAGTTCCACAGTTCCCAGAGTAGCCAGTGACCTTTTGACCTTGCTTTGTGCTTTGGCAGTGCTTGTCATCCTTTCCAAAGGCTGTTCAATCAAGTTTCCATCGGCTGTTCACTCAACATTTCAAGCATGCTTTGATAAACCCTCCAAGACGTGCCCTTTACCTTTTGGCTGTTAGAGAAGAGTTGTTTCCTTCACTGGGTTACGGTTGGGCCGTGGCCTCTCCTGCCCACTTCGCTGGGATCAGCAAAAACACATTTCTATTGCTCATTCTGAAAGCCAAAAAGGATGCTGCCGAGAATGTTAATTGCCTTTTTGTTTGCGAGTTCCAAACACAGGAGAGGATTCATTTATGTAATTAAAAAATTGGAGCATGTGCAATGGACTATTAAGAATACAGCAGGCATTCCTCTTATTACGTGAGCCCTGCGATGCTGACACAGTCAGACCTGCTTCCTTTGGGTATAGAAGATACACGGCTTCTGGAGAGCCAGGGGGAAGTGCAGCATTTTGGCTAGTTATAAATTCCATTATATGTGGAACCTGTTTTTAATTCACCGCAGTTGCCCTCGTGGGTGCCGTCCCACTCTCGCTGTGTGGGTGAGGGGGATGGGAAAGATATTTTGTGTGCAAGAGACAGCATCCAAACAGCACCTCACCTCCCACAGGCCACAGATTACCTCAAGGATACATATTTCTCAGTAAAATTAAGGGGCTTCTCTCCCCAGTTGTTGTTCTTTTTAGGGCACACAGAGTAGATATTGTGGCCTGTGGATCTAAGTCGTCTTCCCCTCCTACTCTGCTGACTCCTGGGGTGGTTTCTTCTACTTGCACCACAAGCAGTGGTGGCTGGCACCCATTTTGTTCGGTGGGGCGGAAGTCGTAGCAGCCAGTGGTGGGCTATGCTAGCAGCGAAAGCCAAGGGGCATTCATACACACATGAACACACCGGACTGTACACACACAAAGAGAGAGCCAGGCACCCTAACCCCATACCTACTGAGGCAAAGAGGCAAGTAAGCCTTCTGATACAGACTATAGAAAAAGGATGGGTGGATAGCATACCTTGAGCATAAGGTAGAAAAGTGCTCAATATTAAAGCAAAAAACCAAAGTGTGCTGCTTCTATACTGCATTCTCTAGGCACTTTACAAGTTATTTATGCAGGCTACCCATTGTCCGTCCCTCTCCACCCAGCAAACTGGGCAGCCATTTTACTTACCTCAGGAGGATGGAAGGCTGAGTCAACCTTGAGCCAGCTACCTGGAATTGAATCCCAGGTCATGAGCAACGTTTGTTTGTTTGTTTGGGGGGTATATATACCACCAAGTATAATTCAGAGAGCAACTCCAGCTGGTGAACAGTAGTAGAACCACTGTGCCACAAGGCTCTGTCCTAATTTAGCAGTTGGCACTGCTCACACGGACGTACGCTCTTATTCAAGAGGTGTACTGTGCCTGAGCTCAGTTTGTGTACTGTACAAAAGGGTATAACTATCTCAGGACAAAATACATGGTTCTGCTGTTGAGGATGAAACCTGTGAACAATTGCCTGAGAGTAAATCCTAACTGAATTTGCTTTATTGCTGAGATTCAGGCAGTTGGGCTTCAATCAAAAGTGAAAGTTTTATACCTATATGATTTAATCTGTATACCTTTCTAGTGCACAGGAGAACCACACATTCATGTACCCCATTTGAGGAGAATCATCAGTTTGGAGTATTTTATAGGAAGAGAGACAGAAATCCTCATGTGTAAATAAAATGTGAGCATCAGTCCTTAAATATAGGAATACATCTCATATTATACAGTATTGGCATGTATAAATCCCTGCCTGAGGCATGCTCTTCACTCTACTTAAACAGAGGCCTAGACAATGTAATGATGGTGAAGGAGGAAGACATAGAATCAATCTACCTACTTTGGTACATGTATCAAAACTTGTACCAAAGACTGTGACAGCCCACCTGAGTTTATTTTGGTTAAATTTCTCGAGCTACGCAGCAGAAGTGTAAGGATTAACAGTTCAGAATAACTTTGTTCCCAAGAATAGTCCACTTCTTTTCTCATGAGTTAGTACTCTTAGAAAGAATTAAGGATTTGTTTACTGACTATTGAACATGTCAAACAGCAAACTGATGAAGATGATTGCTTTCAGAAACAGACTTCAACAGACTCTAGAGGGGGGGAAACTGCACTGACCAAAGAGGCAGGGCTCCCTTTGAATTAATTCAGAGGCAGTGAAGAAACTATTGGTTAGTGCTGGGTAGATTGACAGTTATCTGAGATCTGAAAGATACCTCCTAGGACTAAATGTGGCATTCAAGTTTGTAAAATCTCCAGCAGCTTGAAACCGCCACACAAATCTTGGTACACATGGCACAATCACATAAGGTGGAGATTAAAATAAGGATGGCTGTGTATTGTCATGACAAAAACAGAGGTAGTTAGAGCAGTTAAAGAGGTAGTTAAGACCAAGTGTTTTAGCCACTAGTGTATACATGCATACACACTCTTGCACACACAGCATGAATATTCTGCACCAGCCCCTAAAATTTGGAAACTATGACACAAGGATTACAAGTGCATTAAAAAAGTTAAAGGTAAAGGTTCCCACCGCACATGCATGCTAGTCGTATCCGACTCTAGGGGCGGTGCTCATCTCCGTATTCAAGCTGAAGAGTGCAAGTCCATGGCCATTATACCTACTTCATTATCTCTCATTCATACATGGACCAAAACACTGTTGGTGAATTTTTTTTGTTAACACTAGAAACTGTTCTAGAACTGAGACATTAGGCTAGAAAAACAAGGAGAGCCGAATCCAAATCAACACATTAATCTCTGTCTCCCAGTAATAGTCTAGAGAGGTAAAATTTGTTTACTGATTTGGAATGGTTAAATCTTTGGCTACAAGCCTTCAGCCATCAATTAATGGTTTATAAAGAACATTGCTTTCCCAAAGGAAAAGATATTACTTATGCAGGTATAATATATCTAATAGGTCATAAACATGGGCCAAAAAGAACCCTTTCATTCTGGCAAAGTGCACAGATAACCTGAGACACACATCCCTCCAGCAACACAAACTAGAATTCTCCAGGGTCAGGCAAATGCCAAACAGCACCAGGTCCTTTCTTGGTTACATAAACCTCCACTCTTGGAGAAGGATAACACAATTGACAAGGTGACTTACCAACGGTTATATCCCGGAGAGACCGTCCCCTGCTTTTACGGACTTCCCAAGATCCACAAGCAAGGAATCCCCTCGCACAGACCCATCGCCAGTAGTATAAACTCAGTGACTTACAACATTGCAAAATACCCAGTGACTATCCTAGCCCCACTGGTTAGACTCATGGGCCACCACGTGCACAATTCAGAGGAGTTTGTTTCTAAAGTCAGGGAGCTGAAGCTGGATACAGATGAAACCATGGTATCCATTGATGTTACATCACTCTTTACCAGCATACCCACCACTGATGCACTAATAATGGTAAAGAGAAGATTAAGAGAAGACAGCACCCTCACCTCCAGAAGCCGCCTCAACCCAGACCAGATATGCCTGCTCCTGGACCTGTGTCTGAACACCACATATTTCATGTACAGAGGGGACTTCTACAGACAGAAGCATGGTTGTGCCATGGGTTCCCCAGTGTCACCAATTGTTGTGAACCTATACATGGAAGAAGTGGATAAGAAGACACTCAACACCTTCCCAGGGATAACACCACCCAACTGGTTCAGGTATGTAGATGATACCTGGGTAAAAATCAAGACTCGGGAAGTACAGGACTTTACAGACCACATCAATGTGGTAGACCCTAATATTAAGTTCACTAGGTAAGATACCCAAGACAACAGGCTAGCTTTCCTGGATTATGCAGTCATCATCATACCTGATTGTGGCCTGGGAGGAGAAGTTTACATGAAAGCCACTCACACAGATCAGTACTTACTGTTTGACTCCCACCATCCATTAAAACAAAAATTAGGAGTCATCAGGACCCTAAACCACAGAGCAGAGAGCATCCCCACCTCCACAGGCAATGTGTAGCCTGCATAATGAAAAATTGTAAACCGCCCAGAGATTGCTTGAAGTGCTATGGGGAGGTATATAAGCAGAAACAGCAGCAGCACAGAAGCCAAGAAAAAGGAAGACAGGCCCCTGAAGACAGCACTTAAGGCCTATGGATGGAAGGCTGAATGAATGAATGAATGTTTATTTACGGTTATTAACCAAATTGTAGTACAATTAAAATATAATATAATAAAACAGTATAAAATAATACAATAAAACAGTATAAAATATTATGATAAAACAGTATAAAATATATTACTAGAAAATACAGAGCTTGTAAAAACGACAATTTATGGGTAAAACACTAAATATAATTAGGAGAGCTCAAATCTCTATCAGTTATACATCTACGTTTGATCATAGCAGTGTAACAGAATCTGGCAACACAATTTGTGATCTGAGGGGACCTGTCTGAAAGGAGTAGCTTAGCATAGTAGTTGGTAGTTCTCCCAGGATGTTTGCAAATAATAGGATGTATAAGCTCCTTGCGTAGTTCTTGATAAAAGGAACAGCATAAAAGAACATGGGTCACAGACTCAATTTGGCTATTATTGCAAGGACATAGCCTCTCTGGGTAAGGGATATTTTGAAATTTCCCATCCAAAAGTTTGGAAGGGAGCACATTCAGTCTGGCTGAGGAGAAGGCCCGGATTATTTTTATAGACATAGAGCTAGAGAGGTAAGAAGACATCTTGAATGCATTGTATGTGACTATGCTATTGGTGCCCATTTGGCTCAGGTGTTCCTGGAAATCTATATCCCATATCCTACGCTTGACGGTCGCTTTGGCATTGATGTAGCCCATCGCTATAAGGGTGTTAATAGAGAGACCTATCTGTTGCGTTTCTTTGACTACAAAAGATTTCCAATCTGACTGGAAGGTGTCTAGGAGGATCAGGGGAGCCAGACCGACAGGAAGAAACATAAGTTTGAGCCAGTAATTAAACATGTGGGCTTTTACCTGTGCTCTAATGGAAACTAATCCAGTCTCCAGGCGTAGGGCTGTGTTAGGGGTGCAAGGAGGCACACCAAGGATTGATCTCAAAAATTTGGTCTGAACAGATTCAAAGGAATGTATATTTGCACATGCAAATATTGGGGAGCCATACAGGAACTGTGAGATCACCTTGCCCTTGAAGACTTGTACTGCTGAGGGAACATGTCGTCCACCATTAGAAAAAAAGAATCTGTTTAAAGCTGTGGTACTTTTCTGAGCATTTGATAATGAGTATTTTATATGGGATGTCCAGGAGCCAGTGGAGCTGAATACTATGCCCAGATATTTATAGCACGCCACCTGTTCTATAGAGTGATTATTTATTACCCATTTGTGTTTAGCCCTCCTTCTGCTGGTAACAAGTACTTTGGACTTGGTATAATTAATAACGAGTTGTTCCTGATTACAGTATGAAGAAAAGGTTTTCAAAAATCTTCTAAGGCCAATGCAAGTTAAGGATAGTAATACTATATCATCGGCATAAAGTAGCATGGAGATAGGGCGTGAGAACAGCTTAGGAGGATGGAAGTCAGATTTTGATAATTTATCCACTATGCCATTGATATAGAAATTGAACAAAGTTGGGGCTAGAATACAACCCTGTTTTACACCATTGAACACTGGGATTGAATTAGATAAAGCTCCTGTTGAGTTGCAGAGAACCTGCAACCTGGTGTTTTGGTAAAGGCGTTGAATTAGAAGAAGGAGCCTCCTGTCTATGTTGGTTTCCTCAAACTTAGCCCAGAGTTTGCATCTTGGAATAAGGTCAAAAGCTGACTTAAAGTCAATAAAAGCCGCATACAAGGCACCTCCCTTAGGGGACGAGTATTTCTGAGCAAGATGATGAAAAATAAGTCCCTGATCTAGTGTAGACCATCCAGACCTAAAGCCGGCCTGTTCCTCTGCCAAGAGGTTCTCTGCTTGTAACCAGTCAGTTAGTTTATTCAAAAGGTGACTAGCATACAGCTTGCTGACTGAGCTGAGTAAACTAATTGGCCGATAGTTGGCTGGATCTCCTCTGTTTCCCTTTTTAAAGATTGGGACAATGATGGCAAGGCCCCAATCCTCTGGAATACATCCTGTTTGGTTAATCCAGGAGAACAGGGATGCCAGTACTGGGGCCCACCAGTCGGAGTTGGACTTTAAAAGATCTGTAGTAATATAATCCATTCCTGGAGCTTTGCCTGCTTTCAATTTACAAATCAAGGCAGAAATTTCTGCAGGGGAAACTGGGGGCCAATCAGGGAGCTTTTCATTAACTACTGTTGAACTTTGAGCATGGTCAGGGTGAATGGCATAAATATTCCGAAAGTATTCCTCCCAGGCACTTGGATGGAAGGCTGATTGAACCACAAGCCAGCTACCTGAGATTGAACCCCAGGTCATGAGCACAATTATAGCTGCAGTACAGGTATTTAACCACTGTGCTACATATACAGTAAATACCATCAGAACTCTGATTAACAGAAAAATGAACACATCAGATTACAGATTACCAGAGGTCAAGGCAGAGGGGAAATTAATTCACAAACTTTAATACAGATATAAATGTCCCTGCTCAGAAAATTTACTTTTTTGGTTCCTATCATGGTAGGAGGCAAATACAGAGAAGGTTGAGAAACTTGGTAGTAGAGCATATCTCTATACATGACCAGTGGGGAACTGAGAAGTAGAGCATCCTCCTGGGCAGTGAATTGGCTCCTCAAAAGCTAGTAGATTCCATGCCCAGCATAGTCTGGGGTTTTGTGGCTAAACAAAAGCCAGAGACTGCTTAATTCACCTAACCAGTATCTTTAAACCAATGGTTCCCTAACTTTTTAAAATCATAACTCCCTTTACTTACTGACTACTGCTGGTGGCTCCCCAGTACTGCCATATCCACGGGATCAGCCCCCATTAACCTGAAATAAAATAAAATAAAATAAAACACATGAATATATCTTCTCAAGGTGTATTACCAAGACTGGCCACTAGATGGAACTAGAGGTTAAGCTATATACAGGTGGCTTAATAAAAACTCACTCAGGGGCTGACTTCTCAGAGGGAAGCAGCTTCTGGAAAAATGGACAAGCTGTAATTTTTTGGCCCTGAGGGAAGATTTCCTGCCCTTCCTTGAGGAGGGCAGGAAACTCAGTTCTGGCCACCTCCTTCCACCATTAACAGATGCCAGAGAAACTTCTGTATGATACTTTTGATTGTGAGGGAGAAGGGAGAGGGAAAGGACGAGAGAATTCTGTATCACCCTTGGGTGAGTTTCACAGCATCCCATGGCGCCACGGTGCATTGTTTGGGAAACACTGCTTTAACCCATCGGCCTAGGGCCTGTGACACTTGCTTCTGTGAGAAAAACAAATGGAGATAGAGGAGGAGAGTTGCAAGAAAGTAGGATTTGTATAGTATTGGGCTTTCTGAATCTGGATTTGGTTCCACGTATTTCTCATTCCACAGGACCCAGTGCCTAATCCAGTGAGAATTGTGGGGCTGTCAGGAATATTTGGAAACCTTGCAAGCGTTTGCAAAAAAGCTGGGAATAGTTTTATCTGATCCTTCCCTTAGCTAATTTTTTTGGAGATAGCAGTTTACTTTTCCCCAAGAGTGTAGTGGTAAATTTGAAGGTGCAAAGCTCATCATGACAGTTCCCATAGCCAGCCCATTTCATATAACGAGAATCCAGAAACAGCTGAATGGGTTCAACAAATAAGGGGCAGGTCTTCTGTAAAGTCAGTAGCTCTTAAATGCTCATTCAAGAGCTAACCACATTCAAAGACTTCGAAATACAAAGCAACCTTATGCCTTTCCTTGAAAAGCTATTATTCCTGGTTCAGCTTGAAAAAGGAAGCTCGTTGCTCAACTACACGAAGATCTTAAATAGGATTTACTATTTGCTAATTTTGCCATAAAACCTGAGCAGAATGACTGCATCTCTGAGGTCAGAACAACCGCGAGCAAAGCATAAATCGATAAATGAGTTGATTTCAAAGCAGCTCTATGAAGTCAGCTCACAGGGTACTAAACACAAAAGTAAATGAGGACGCCAGCGTGAGAAAGTTAAAGGACAGAGTTGACTGTTGAAAAATGGCATCTGGAGATAATGAAAACTGTTTGACTCTATCTGCTTGAATGCAATGAATTATTAAATGTACTGGAGGAGGGCTTATTAAATAAAAAATAAAAGTTGGCTCCCACACCAGCCAGGATTCTGCTCCATGTGGTCCTCAAATACATAAGTTGACCACAGTTTACAGGAAGATCTCTCTAAAAGGGGGTTAGGAATACTAGGGCTCACAAACAAACAAAAAAAAAACCAATAAAATATTTTCAAAGTAATGGGTAAACATAGTGAAACAACAGACCTCGAGGATATCTTAATAGAATCCACTGTTATTTTTATCCTTGGTGAGAGAGCTATCTCAGAGTGCGGTGGCAGCCAGTAATAACTGAATCTAGTTTCGTTTTCTTAAATGTGAGAGGTTGGGATTCCTCTGAAAAACTACATGGGTATTATCAGCACATTTCACCTGCAAATTGCCAAATGGTAAGAAGACAGAGTAAGCATTGGCTGTCGTGCATTGAGTCACACAACTAGTAGCCAATAACAAATGCCTACACCAACTTCTTAACTTATGGCAGCTGACAGCTGAGATTTGTCCTGATGGAGCTATATTGGAGAGCACAAGTAATAAGAGTCAAACCCACACCGTGTAATAATCCTGAAGTGAATGGTTCCCTAATTCAGAATCAATATAAATGGCATCTACTGCAGATTCTGAACATGGTGCTTCTGGATCTGTTTAATACTGTTGATACTGTTTACAGGTAGAGGTTACATAGAGAGTGTGAGGAGTGGCTCATTTGTAATAAACAGCAGGGATGCTTTTGCTTCAGATAGAGCATTAGTCCCAAAAACATTTGAGAACTTGACTTCTCTGAAGGATATTCATGAACAGCTCAGTATATGTTCCCAAAATAATCCAGCAGTAGTGACTGGTAGCGTTAAGAATTTAAATGAATTAGATGGATCCCAACAAACTTGTGTCTTTCGTAAAAATTGTGCCAACCATAAGCAAAAAACCCTGCTGGGGTCAAGACTGATAGCAAAAATTATGTAAGAGTAGCATAAAAGCAGTGATCCTTGCTTCCATCCGGCCTGTTTGCTCATATAAACAATACAGGATGTGCCCCCCCCCGAATCTTATCATAATAATACCAATAGTCCAGAAAGTTAACAGTGAAGGAACCCTAGTAGAATCACTGTAACTTGGGAAAGACTGAACAACACATAACAAACAGAACACAGAGAAGATCCTAGAAATTGATAGATTCACCAGTCTGATTTATATTCCAGTTAAAACCTATTGTCTCCCAAAAGAAGGAGGGGGAGGAGGGGGAGGAGAAGGAGGAAGAAGAAAGAAGAAGAAGAAGAAGAAGAAGAAGAAGAAGAAGAAGAAGAAGAAGAAGAAGAAGAAGAAGAAGAAGAAGAAGAAGAAGAAGAAGAAGAAGAAGAAGAA
>JAHTLZ010000016.1:515668-551868 GCA_023846285.1 Phrynocephalus versicolor
AAGAAGAAGAAGAAGAAGAAGAAGAAGAAGAAGAAGAAGAAGAAGAACTGGGGGGAAATCTATTTTCCTGCAAATGATCAAGCAGATTTCAGAAAAGGAGGCTCTCCCATGGATTAGTCCTTAATACACCTACACTGTGGACAATTGCTGCTTTTATAGATTTAATAACAGCTTTCAACTGTTTGTCAAGATATGTCTGTGAAAAAAATATTACATACAAACATAGACCTTAGATGTTTATGCCTAATGGAAATCCTGTGCTCATAAACCACTTGGATGTTTCTAATGGGTTCAACTTCTGTCCTCTCAGACCTGACCTGCCACATGTAAAACCTTCTGTCAAGGCAGTATTTTCACCCCTCTTCTCTTGACATTTTGTATAAATGATATTGTTGCAGGCTTGCATACCAACTTGCCCAAAGATAAAATAGAATTGAAAATATAATGCTATATGTGTACACTATAAGAGCCTCATAGTGCAGTGGCCCAACTGCTGCACTGCAACTACAACTGTGCTCACGACCTGGGGTTCAATCCCAGGTAGCCAGCTCAAGGTTCACTCAGCCTTCCATCCTTATCAGGTCAGTAAAATGAGTACCCAGCTTGCAGTGGGGCGAGGGCAATGTGTAGCCTGCATAATTCCAGAGAGTGCTTTAACTACTACTGGGCGGTATATAATCAGCACAGTTTGCTTTGCTTTGCTTTTTGTGAACAAAATAATCTTTTTCTTCTTTTGCTTTGCTTTATGTGACCGACAACCATCTTCTCTAGAGACTTGTCTCACAACACAAAAGAATAGAATCTAGCCTCTCCTTAAAATCAAGAAGAAACCATTTTAAGACAAAAGAAGAGTTGTCAAGGAAAAAAACAGCTGAAGTAAACAGTTTGGTTTTCGACCCTTCTTAACACCTAAAAATCTGTACTGAAAACTGTGCATATTTTCTCAACACACAGTATTATGTATGCAAGTGATGGATATTATTTGCCTTTTACTAACTCACTGGTTCCAGAACTGGGTTACATGTTCCTCCATAAGGGCATGAGATTGTGACACATATTAAATTTGTTTTGTTTCTTATGATAAATTGTATCTGCATTTTCTTTTCTTTTTGTGACAAACAGAGCTATGTGGGCTTATTTCAATGTTAAAACATTTCTTACAAAATTTTTGTGCTAACTCGTAGTTTTAAATTACGAATGGATATTTTAAAAAAGAGGTTGGGGGATGATAAAGGAGAAGTGGGTAAACTTAAGAGTTTCTAAGAAATCAGTGGGATGTACATGATGCCGAAAAGAACCACTGAGTTCTTTAGTGCGAGACCCCTGCAAGAAAAACATTGGCTTTGTTATACATATATAGAGCAATTGCACTGAAACATCTAGAGCAAATTTCGCTATATGTAGTACAGTGATTCCCCGCCTATTAACGGTTTATATACTGCAGTCCCACTATATCGCGGGACAACAGTATATGAAAAAAGCCCCCCTGAGGTAAGGGGAGGAGGCCTGTTTCAGGCCTCCCTTACTTACCCTAGGACTGGTACTGCCCCGAATGGGCCTGCGAGGACCTTCCCATGCCTCCCTGCAAACCGGAAGTCACTTCTGGGTCACCGAAAATCATTTCTGAAGCCTCCAAGGGCCTTTCTAGTCTTGTCGGAGGCTTCAGAAATGATTTTCAGCAACCCAGAAATGACTTCCGGTTTACCAGAAGTAACTCCCTGTTTGCAGGGAGGCCCTTTTGGGGCCTCCAGAAGGCTTGAGAAGGCCATCACAGGCCCATTCGGGGCAGCGCCAGGCTGGGGGTAAGTACAAGAGCTCCCACCTAGGCGACCCAGGCCCGACCTGACCTGCATCCGTATATCACGGATTTTCAATGATCACGGGTTGGGTCAGGTCCCTAAACCCCGCAATAGGCGGGGGTCACTGTACAGGGTAGTTGTCAAGTCGGGAATAGACTTATATTGATCTTAATAACGTTTTCAAGGTACGTGAGATACTTAAGGTGTGATTTAACAGAACCACACCCCCAGTAAGTTTCTATGACAGAGTCGGGATTTCAGCTAAGTCCTCCTGAGTCCTAGTTTGTCACTCTATCCTCTAATACTGCACTGGATATCGTGTTATATCCAGCAGTAGACAATTATGGTCCCACTCAGTCCTGTGGGCAACCAGATGCTTCCTTTTCCCAGATTACATAGCAGGCACCCAGATTCTTTGTAAACTATACCTGGTTCCAAAGAATATGTTGTCCTTTGCACAGCCAGGATGATTGGCGGGTTTCCCCTGACAAGCTGCGTATTGCAAATTTTCTTGGATGTGTCATGGGGGATGTGACAAACTCTCTAGGGTTGACAGAGGTCTCACTCAAACTGAGATTCTCACTTCCTGGAACACATTCAACACCTTTGTCAGTGCTTTGTATTTTTTTTTTTTTGCAGATTCCTGTAAATGAATACAGTATACAGTGTTACCTTGTATAAAGGAATTAATTTGTTACAAATGAAATTATGTTAGGCAAATTTTCTTTTGTACAAATTTCCCATAGGAAATGCATTGAAAACAGATTAATCCCTAATCACAACCGTTTTTCTGTTGTACGGATTCACCCCATAGGTGATTCTGTTAATCGATTTTCTCCTATCTCCGGAATTTTTTTTCCTTTAAGCGGATTTTCTGTTAAACAAACTGCTTGTCATACGAGGGTCCACTGTATATATCTCAAAAGAAAACCAGGAGTCCCCATGGGTTTGTTTCAACGTCTAGCTAGGCAACAATCAGTTCATAACAGAGGAAGGGTCTGAACAGGGATCTCGGAAGTCCCACTACTAGGGACTAAGCTCACATCTGAAGTTTGTTCCAAAGGGACATGCCCTGCCCTGGTTCTCCTTCCTGCCACACCTCAGTCCCTTTATCGGTGGGTGCAGTTTACTTCTTTTGTTACCAAATGACACACACGTTCCGGAATATTTTACCTAGAAGAAAACGAGAGAAGGATATGAGGATTCATTCACTCCTCAAAGCCTTCCCTTTCCCAGATGGGCAAGGGAAACACACTGTGGATTAGGGGAGGCCGCTTACACGTCATCACCCAGCTTTCCAAATGGAGGTCCAACCTCCCTGAAAGAGGACATAGGGCTACTCGAGTGCTGGGGCCTCCCTGCACTTTGGCCCCTTTGGTAGGCACAATGTTGAGGAGCCAGACCCACAGGAAGTGGCAGAAAAAGGGTTACGAAGCTAATTGCTACATATTTTCTGGGACCGCTCGTCGTTAGAGTAGCAAAGAACTACGCATCATTAAGGGAAGTTTTTGAAACCAACCCGTAGCAGTGGTTTAAGAAACGTCGCTGAAACTGCGGTACCAGGGGCGTGGTCGACCGGGGCTCCGATTTACTTCCCTTCGCGGTTAGAACACCATCTTTTACTGCGCAGAAAACGCTGGCAAGACCACAGCCTAAGAATGTTCCCTGTTTCCATGCTGTGAAGGAGAAGCTTTTTGGGGTTGGGGTTGGGGGTGGGAGTGAGCTCAGGTTGACTCAGCATCTCTCAGTGGCCTTCATGCGGAAAAAGAAGCCAACCTCCTGGGAGATATCAAATTAGCAACCGAGTGTGTGACATTGTTTGTCTTTCTCCCTGACAGATAAGCAACAACACCCTTTCCCATTCTGCTTTCTTTTCAAGTAAAGAGTTGGCTGCACTTTCTTTTTAATGAGTTTTTGGAGGCGAGCCCAAACCCTGATAAAAGCAACTAGAAGAAAGAAAAAGGTGGGAGAGAGGCCGCCTTTTAAGCGGAAGAGAATTGGCACCTCTTGATTGTTGCAGAGAATGCCAATAATGCTGATTAATCCTTATGCTGTCCTGGACTTTTTGTAGGGGAGATCTGCCTGGCTAACAAAGGCCCTCCATCTTCTGGCATATTTATTTATTTATTTTGTTTTGTTTTTAAGTATTTTTACCCTGCCTTTCTCCTTGGAAAAGGACCCAAGGCGGCTCACAGGAGTGAGGGACCATTACAGGAGTGAGGGACATATCTTGATGTACATCCCTTTGCTCACTTGAATACACGAGCTGAATTTGGGGGATGTTGTGACGTAGGTTTAGTGATTTCAGCAAGTGATTCAGCTCTTTGACATAGCAGGCTGGAGACAGCTTCTTGTGTAACAGCTCGTTATTCAGGGAGAGAACAAGACTGGGAACTGGGGAGAGGGAACAACATTTATAGGCACCAGGACTGGCTAGGAAAAGATACATTTTGGAGGGAACAATTACAAGCAATCACAAGGCTGCCTTTTGGCGGGAACCAATAGGAATGAGGATCCAAATGCAGCAACTTGAATCAACCAATAGGCCTGTTCCCTTTGGAACAGGAAGGCAGTTACTTCACAAGCAATTACAGATAATAGGAATACAGATCAATACACAACACCCCTCCCCCCCGGTGGGCACAGCAGACGTAATCCTTTAGATATTGTGGGGCCCTGTGACTTCTAATTGATCTCCTGACTACGGGTGTTGCAGGGGCTTGAGCAGGCAGTGTCTGTGGTGGAAAGTCTACTGTAATAGCTTCGTCTGACACGGAGGGGGTTTCAGACAACTCAGTGTCCCTGATCTGTTCCTCGGCACCATGAGGACTTGCAGGAGTAGATTCATTTGCTGACACCACTGGTACCTGCATTCCTGGGGCATCTCCGCTTTGGTCTTGCAGCTGTGACTCATTAATGGGGGTAGTGTCACTCTCAGGCTGCAATTCTCCCACACCTGTACCAACTCTACTGGGCGCTCTGCGCCTCAGTTGGTCCACGTGCCTACGCCAGACCCTGCCATCTTCAATGGTCACGTAATAAGAGACTGGCCCAGACGCTCTGGTGATCACCCCTGGCACCCACAGGGGACCTCTGGCATAATTTCTCACCCAGACCAAATCTTCAGGAGCAAAATACATTGTAGAGTCACTCTCTGCCTGTGGAGGTGCTCTAGCATTGCGGTTTGGCATTTTGTCTGGGTGGACATAGTCCAGCACCGTTACCAGCCTTCTACCTAGGATCAGCTCTGCTGGTGACTTGCCCGTAGTAGTACACGGCGTCGCATGCTGTAAGAACAACATTCGGGCAATGTGCGTTGACCAGTCACCCTCCATCAAGTGTGCAATAGATCCTTTGTCTGTCTGCACCATGCGCTCAGCCTGCCCATTGGATGAAGGATGAAAGGGAGCTGATGTGACCCCTCTTATGAAATTATCAGCCAGGAATGCCCTGAATTCTTGGGATACAAAGGCTGCTCCATTGTCTGACACAATGGTCTCGGGCAACCCATGGGTTGCGAACAGCTGTCTCAACACTTTGATGACTGCAGCTGATGACATGCTGGGAACCATAGCCACCTCTAACCGAATACGCATCAACGATAACCAATAAAACCTTTCCTTGGAATGGCCCAGCAAAATCTAAGTGCAGCCGGCTCCAGGGAGTCCGGGTCTGCTCCCACCAGTGGACTGGTGCTCTGGCCACTTCTGGGCGCACTTCCTGACATGCCTTGCACGTCCGTACCCATTGTTCAACATCTTGGTCCATCCCAGGCCACCATACATAGCACTGGGCCAGCAACTTCATCCTGACCATTCCCGGATGCCCCATGTGAAGCGTATCCAGAACCCTGTTTCTCAGTGGCGCTGGGATGATCACCCTGTCTCCCCACAGGAGACAGCCCTTATGCAGGGATAGCTCATGTTGCCTTGTTGCGTATGGTCTAAATTTTTCTTCATGCAGGCCACCTGGCCATCCCCTCCCCACCCAAGTGAGCACACGGGAGAGAACAGTATCTTTCCTCGTTCTCTCAGCTATTTCAGTGGCAGTTACAGGGAGTCCCGGAAGTGTTTCCAGGATCATCATTCGTTCCGCTGGGGCAGGATCCGCATTGCTCACACCAGGAAGGGGCAAGCGACTTAGTGCATCAGCGTTGCACAACCTTTTCCCTGGGACATGGGTCAGGGTGTACTGGAACCCATTCAGGAATATATACCATCGCAACATTCTGGGGGAGAGAATCTGTGGCGTCTGTTTGTTCAGGTTGAACAATCCTAACAGAGGCTTGTGGTCAGTTTCAAGGAAGAAGTGGCGACCATATAAATAGTCATGAAACTTTTTAATCCCTGCCACTATTGCCAGGGCTTCCTTGTCAATTTGTGCGTAGTTGTGCTCCGTTGGCGACAATGTACGAGAATAGAACGAGATGGGCTTTTCTGACCCATCCGCTTCCCTATGGCTCAGCACAGCTCCCAGCCCATACTGAGAGGCATCACATGCCAGGACAAGAGGTTTCGACTCGTCATAATGAGCAAGGACGCTCCTGCTATTCAGCATGCCCCTCAAGGTGTCAAAAGCCTTCTGCTGTGCCTGAGCCCAATGCCACACACTCTTTTTCTTCAATAGTTTATGCAACGGTTCCGCTATTGAAGCTCTCTGAGGTAGGAATGAATGATAAAAGTTAATACGTCCCAGGAATGACTGTAACTCCATCTTGTTCCGTGGGCGTGGTGCCTCAGTAATGGCTTTAATTTTAGAGTCAGTGGGGTGGATGCCCGTTGCATCAATTTTAAACCCCAAGAAATCCACAGATAGCACCCGAAAACTGCATTTTTCCTTTTTTAGCTGCAGCCCCACCTCTTTAAATTTGAGTAACACAGCACGGATACGCCCAACTAGTTCCTGGGGGTCTTTCCCAGCAATCACAACATCATCAAAAAATGGCAAGACCCCTGGCAGACCCCTTAACAGGCGCTCCATTAGTCCTTGAAAAATCCCTGGGGCCACACAAATTCCAAACTGTAACCTGTTTACTCTGAAAGCCCCTTTGTGTGTTACGATAGTCTGTGCTTCCGCAGATTGCGGAGTCACTGGCAGCTGCTGGTAAGCTTGTGCCAGGTCAAGTTTGGCGAATTTTTTCCCCCCAGCTAGTTTTGCCAACAGCTGTGAGACAACTGGAATGGGGTATGAATTTCCCCTGAGTGCCTTGTTGATAGTACATTTGTAATCTGCACAAATTCTCACTTCCCCATTTGCCTTAAGGGGTGTGACGATAGGAATCTCCCACTTTGAAGAGTCCACAGGTGTAAGAACTCCCTGTTTGACCAATTTGTCCAGTTCCGCCTCAATCTTGGGTTACAGCGCAAATGGCACTCGCTTTGGCTTGAGTCGGATTGGGGCCACCCTGGGGTCCAGCTCAAAGTCAATTGGAGGCCCTTTATAACAACCCAGTTTTCCACTGAAGAGTTCGGCAAATTCCTGGCCTAATGCCTTGCCCAACTCTGGGGAAGTTTGGACTGAGTTGAGCCCTGATATACACAGTCCCAAGGTGGAAAACCAGTCAGTACCCAGGAGACTGGGGCGACTCCCCTTTGCAATCACCAATGTAAGCACGGCCTGTTTCTCCCGGAATTGTACCCTCACCGCACACATTCCTAGAATGCGCATGTGGCCAGCCGTGTATGATTGCAAGGTTGCTGGGAATGGTTCCAGAGAGGGGAACTTACTCCCAGGGAAGAGCCCCCTTGCAGTCTGGTCTGAGACAATGGTGAATCCAGATCCGGAATCCACCTCCATGTCACATGGTTGACCTTCAATCTTCACTCTGACTGATGTTTTACCTTGCGCCGGGAACTGCACGGTCTTTCCATTGATCTCTGTGAGATAATTGCAGTCGTCCAGGAGATGAGTCATGGTGGATGATCTGCGATGTGTTGATCTAGGTGATCCCGTTGCTCCGGCTGCCACAGACCTACAGGCCCTGGCGATGTGTCCTGACTTTCCGCATGACCTGCACGTAGCATCACGAAAATGGCAGCTTTTCCGCTCATGGTTACCGCCACAGCCTGGGCAAGCGCCTCAGCGATCTTTGGGCCGTGCATCAGCCTGACGCACCAACTTGACACCACGGACTGGGCTCTGGCTTGGACTAGCCTCTGGTTCATCCATGGCATGGGCAGCCTCTACCCGCAGCTTCGTGGCCTTGCAGCTGGCATTCAGCTCTTCCTGCTCATAATTCTCCGTGACGGTGGCCTCTTTCAAGGCGGAGGCAAGGGTGATATCTTCCTTTGCCACAATGCGCCTTCGGGCTTTTTTGCTGCTGAGCCCCCCAACAAATTGATCCAAGAGAGTGTCTTCAAGATTTGGGAAGCCGACAGTGCTGAGCAAGCTCCCGGAGTCCTGCCAGGAATGCAGCCACAGATTCTCCGGCTTGCTGCTGCCTTTTCTGAAACTCCAACTGCCAGGCCATCATGGTTTTGGTAGGTGCCAAATGGCTTGTCAGCCGGGCGAAAATGTCTGTGAGTGATGTCTCATTCAGCATTGCTGGGGCGAGCAGTGCCTTGGCCAACTTGAAGGTCTCACTCCCACAGCAACTCAGGAATGTGGCCCTTCTTTTGCTGGCATCAGTGATTTCTTGAGCCACCATGAAGAACTCGAAGCGTTCAACATAGTCCTCCCAAGTGTGGGGCTCTGATGGCTGGAAGGGCTCCAATACCCGTGGACTTTCCATTCTCCAGGCAGCAGGGTCGTCTTCTAAACCGTCTGGTGAGTCTTGTTCTCCACTGCGATCCGGACTCTGAGTCAGCATGATGATCCTCTGCTTCTCAGCATTCCGGATCCAACCTTCATTGCCAGTGTTGTGACGTGGGTTTAGTGATTTCAGCAAGTTATTCAGCTCTTTGACATAGCAGGCTGGAGACAGCTTCTTGTGTAACAGCTCGTTATTCAGGGAGAGAACAAGACTGGGGACTGGGGAGAGGGAGCTACATTTATAGGAACCAGGACTGGCTAGGAAAAGATACATTTTGGAGGGAACAATTACAAGCAATCACAAGGCTGCCTTTTGGCGGGAACCAATAGGAATGAGGATCCAAATGCAGCAACTTGAATCAACCAATAGGCCTGTTCCCTTTGGAACAGGAAGGTAGCTACTTCACAAGCAATTACAGATAATAGGAATACAGATCAATACACAACAGGGGACAAATCCATCCAAGCTGTCAGCAGGAGTTTTCTGCATGATAGCTCATTCACACATGGAAGTTGTTTGCTCATTGTGTGGCAGTCTCGTGAAAACCATTCGCTGGTGAACCAGCTCTTAAACAGATGAACCTGCGGGGTGTTTACTCCAATATGAAAAGGAGGACTGTGGTGAACCTGCACAGACACTTTAATGTGCCCTAGAAGACAGCTTGGGGAGTTGGAGCATGCATATAATCTCTCTCTCTCTCTCTTTCACACACACACACACACACACACACACACACACACACACACACACACACACACACACACACACACACACACACACACACACACACACACACACACACAAGACAACCCAGGAAGATTCCTCTCCCGGGAGCTGTCAACATGACTCCTCTTTTTTTTCCCCTGCAGGCATTTCTGTTAAACCCGCAGTCCTTGGAGGATGCAACAGATCGTTGGTGAACAGAAGGGTCTTTCCTCCTGACAAACCAAGCTGTCGCTGCAGGAGGTGGTGGTGGTGAAGAGAATCTGGAAGCTTATCTGCAAATTGTTTTTCATTTATGGCACAGTGCTCTGGGTACAGCCAACATCATCTTAAAATGACAGCTGTCGCTGGGGGTTTGTAGAAGCTTTAGGAGTGGCTGGGAAGACCTGGTGCCAAAAGGGGATGGGATTAGATCCCTGTTTTCCAGGATTAAGAACTGGGAAACAGAAGGAAAATCATTGCAGATAGACATCTTGCCATGGGTGACGAGAGGGACTCATCCATGTATTCATTGCAGTCCTTTATTAGGCCCCTTTGACATTAGACGGATGCATCTGACACAGAGAAGGATGTGTCTTACCATTTGGAACTCCCTAGTTACATGAAAGGATGACTACAGCTTCATTCCAAGAACGGCTTCCATTCTTCAGTCTGTCAACAAAACTGTGGTCCTTCCAGAAAAATCTGTGTTTCTTTGAATTTAAAATAGGGTTCAACATGACACTGCTAGCTTAGAACCTCTCAAAAAACTGGCAAATGTAAGAGACAACTGTCATTGGATCAGCTTTAAATTAAGCTGGTCCAAACTGCATTTTAGTTTTCTTCTGCCCTGTCCTGTTTCCAGTGTGGTATGTAGGCTGGAATACTAAGCCTAAGAAAAGGAAATCCAATTCTTTATCCCAGAACAGCCATGGGGTTTCTTTGGGGGGAGGGGTGATGGGGGGTTGCATCATTTAGTAGGATTGGCTAGGAGGGCTCTTCCTTGCCTGGAGTGTAGCCTGCATTCTGAAATTAAACTGTAAACCACCCAGAGACTACTTAAAGTCTTTGCTTTGCTTTGACTACTTTGCTTTGCTTTGCAGTAACTGTCAACCTTTCCAGCACTAACCAACTGTTCCTTTCTTGCCTTTGAATTCAAAGAGAGCCCTGTCTCTCTGCTCAGTTCCCCTCTCTAGAATATGTTGCTGAAAGCAATCATGTTAGTCAGTTTGCTGTTTGATCTGTTCAACTGCAAGTAAATGAAAATGGCTTTTTATTCTTTCTGCTACTAACGCAGAGTGAGTTATTGAGACTATAAGTGCCAGTTAATGAGAAAGGGGGCAAACTGCTCTGGGGACACCGAAGCTGTTCTGCTGTGTAAAACCCTGCACTTCTGCTATGCAGATCAAGGAAGTTACACACACACACAAATCAGAACTCTGCAACAGCTTGCTCGTTACATTCTGGCTAGTTGTAAAAGCCCTAGTGAGGCATTCAAAGGAGGTAAATTTGAAAGTGCAATTCCTCCTCACATCTGTTGCATCTCCCAGTAGAGGAGAAAATTGTGAAGAGCAAACTGATGTTACACAGGGAGCCTCTCTATACTACTGGGAGATTTGATTATTATTTTTTTAGGATCCCCCACGGTGTGGAGAGATGCCATACACAGTAGAAACATTCCTTGTCATACCGTCCCCTGTCCCTGGGGCGACAGTGGCACTTCTTCCTTTCCAAATAACCCCTTTAGGAACGGCTGGACAGGGCTTTGGATGCTATGTGCCATCAAGTCAGAGCTAACTGATAGTGATCTAAATAGGGTTTTCATGGTGAATGAGGCATTTAGGAAGTAGTTTTACCAGTTCCACACCCCCAGTGATCCTCCGTGACAGAGGTAGGGATCTAAACTCAGGTCTTCTATATTCTAGTCCCTAATTCTGTCCTCTCCATCATACTGGGTTGCCCCGATAGGCCTATACTCTCTCAGCTGATCTACCTGAGAGAGCTGTATAATTAAAATCAAGGTAGGATGTTGCATAGCATTCTGAGTCTTTCTTTAAGGGAAAAGTAAGGTGGTTGTTTTTTTAAAGTGGCAACTCACAGACCATCCCAGGACACAGTGTGTGTGGCCTGAGGCAGAGAACCAGATGCTCCCCATCATCACAGTTCCACCTAAATGAACCAGCTGAGTGGCCGCTGGATCATCTTTGCTGCTTAAGGGCAGGACGCTACCTGGTGAAGCAAAGGACAGGCTGCATGGCAGTCCTTTCCAACATCAAGCCATATTTCGTACCCCCGGTTGACAGGAGGAGCCAGACTCATCTGTCTAATGGCAGGACCAGCCCTGACTCCTCATTTTGGACGCTTATTACCATACTTTGTTTTCCTGCCTTGCCAGAAACAAAGAAAAAGAGAGAAATCTTCTAAGCAAGTAATCAAATGAAATTGTGTACCATTTAAGCATATAGGCCAGGAGTAGTAGATTTATTTATTTTATTTATTCCATATACTGTATTACATTAGATGTATGTAATCGTATTAGTAGTAACATGGTTTTTTTGGTAACTCTTTCTGCTGTTTAGCCCTTTCCTTTCCAAACATTATTTTGCTTTGATAGGAAAAATTAAATTTGACCATATCTTCTTTTATTTTATTATTTATTTATTTATTGGGCTTATATGCCACCCATCTTCCCGGAGGAACTCCGGGCGGTTTACAGCAAAGACAGTATAAACAGTAACACACAATTAAATAAAACAATTAAAACAGGTAAACAAACTACTCAATTAAAAATAGCAATTAACAATAGCAGATGGCGGGGGGGGGAAACCTTTTTAGTCGCCAAATGCCTCCCGGAAAAGGAGAGTTTTTAAAGCCTTCTGGAAGGCTGGCAGGGACTCTGCTAGGCACACTTTGGTGGGGAGATGGTTCCACATTGTGGGGCCAGCCACAGAGAAAGCTCGGACGCAGGTGGATGTTCTCCGAGCCTCCCTGGGCGTAGCCACCTGCAGCATGTGCGCCCGCGACAGCCTAGTCGGACGGGCCGAAGTTGACCGCTGGTCGATCCGCTTTGCCAGGTAGTCAGGTCCTAGGCCATGGAGGGTTTTATAAATTAAAACCAAGACCTTGAATCTGATTCGGGACACAACGGGGAGCCAATGCAGGCGAGCCAGAACTGGGGTGATGTGGTCGAACCGACGCACACATGCCAAGAGTCTGGCTGCTGCATTTTGAACCCGCTGCAGTCGCCGAAGGAGAGTCAAGGGCAACCCCATGTAGAGTGTGTTGCAATAGTCTAGTCTCGAGATCACCAGCGCTTGCACAACTGTCCTGAGGGAGTCCCCATCTAGGTAGGGACGAATCTGGGCTATTTGATGGAGATGAAAAAAGGCAGTCCTGGACATGGCGGCCACCTGGGCTTCCATAGTGAGCGCCGGGTCCAGGACTACGCCCAGATTCCGGACACTGTCCGAAGGCCGGAGGGAAACACCCTCCAAGGTGGGAAAAGGGCCTCCATAGCCAGATGGGGAAGTCCCAAAGAACATAACCTCGGTCTTGTCGGGGTTGAGTTTGAGTCTGTTGGCCCTGGTCCATTCCATGACTGCATCGAGGCACTGATTGAGGGTCTGGACAGCCTCATCTGCAGCGGTGGAAAAGGAGAGATGGAGCTGCATGTCATCAGCGTACTGATGACAGCAGACTCCAAATCTCCTTATGACAGGGGTGCCCAAACTTTTTGTAAGGAGGGCCAGATTTGGTGGCTGAGAATGTGTCAGGGGCCAGTTGCTCTCCAACCCTGCTACCCCACTGCAAGCCCCACCCACTGACCCCTTGCAACCCCACCTGCAGGAAGGAAGGTGGGGACCAAGGGAGGGAGGGAGGTGTAAACCAAGAGAGGAAGGAAGGTGGGGAACAAGGAAGGGAGGGAGGGAGGTGGGGACCAAGGGAGGGAGGAAAGAAGGAAGGAAGGTGGGGACCAAGGGAGGGCCACTCAGAATGGCCTGATGGGCCGAATTTGGCCCCCGGGCCAGACTTTGGGCAGGCCTGCCTTATGACCTCTGCCAGCAGCCTTACATAGATGTTGAACAGCATGGGAGAGAGGACAACCCCTGCGGAACCCCACAAGGGAGTATCCAAGGGGCAGACAACTCCCCCCCCCATGCTGAACCCGCTGGGGGCGGCTCCCAAGAAAGGACCGGAGCCAACTGTGAACAGTGCCCCCGATCCCAATCTCAGAGAGCCGGTCCAGCAGGATACCATGGTTGATGGTATCGAAGGCCGCTGACAAATCCAGAAGGACCAACAGGGTAGAGCAACCCCTGTCGCCCCCCCGGAGGAGGTCATCTTGCAGAGCGACCAAGGCTGTCTTAGTCCCCCGACCCGGCCTGAACCCAGACTGGAATGGGTCAAGGACGCGTTCTCCCTCCAAAAATGATTGAAGCCGGACTGCGGCCACCCTCTCAATTACCTTACCCATAAAGGGAACATTAGCAATCAGGCGGTAGTTGGTCAGATCTCCCGATGCTAAGCCAGTTTTTTTCAGAATGGGCTTTACCACAGTCTCCTTCAGGCGAGAGGGAAAGATCCCTTCCCTGAAGGAGGCTGTGGTGATTATAGAAGCCCATTCGGGCATGCTCCCACCAACGGCTTTCATAAGCCAACATGGGCAAGGATCAGAGGGGGTGGACGCAGGCCGGCAATGGGCAATAGCCCTGGAGGCCTCAAGCAAGGAGACAGGCCCAAACTCAACCATGTGAGGAGACCGAGGGGGTGCAGCGTCAGGGGATGCCAAGAGTGGACTTGAGCAACAGGAGTCAAAACCGGTACGGATGGCCTCTATTTTAGATCGAAAATAGGCTGCAAAATTCTCACTACTGAAATCAGTAGGAGGAGGGCTTGCCAGCCCAGGATTAGTGAGGTCGCGAACCACACAGAACAATTCTGCTTGATGGTTCGAGGCCTCACTAATTCTCAGGGAGTAGTAAGATGTTTTAGCTTCCCTGACCGCCCGAACGTAGTGCCTGGACTGGGCTTTGTGAAAGTACTGAATTGATTATATTTTGATTGGGATTAGTTGTTGATGTTTATGCTGCCATGGTATGAAATAAAAGAAGAAGAAAAATATGTACAATAAATAAATATGCTTAAAGATAGGTTGAATTACCTTGAGTATTATAGTAACAGATTAAAGGCTGCTTCACATTTACCAGCTAAGCCAAATAGCATAGTGAATCAGTGATCACAATTAGTCATGTGGTACACACAGATAGAAGGCGGGGGGGAGAGAGAGAGAGATTATTAGTCTCACACGTACCTAAGGAACTCCTCGAGAGACGGTTGGAAAGCTAGAGAATGACAGTGGAAGAGAACGCATGGAGAATTTTAGGAGGAAAAACTGTTGATAAACCTGCCAAGTTGTGACAAGAACTCCTGTTAACGTGCGAGGAGAGAAAATTCCCCTAAGAGCTGTGGCTGCCAATGCAGCTGAAGAAATGATGCCCTACAAGGAACCTCTCCAGTAGCAGTTTGCCCAAAGGAGAATAATAATACTGTCGACAAAAATGTTGCACTGAAAAGCGTGAAAAACAGAAATATGTTGGGAAGCTCAATTTGATAAAGCAGACCTCTGCAGTCTAATATCCCTGTCCTCCCCCATGCAGGAAATAAAGAGTTTAACTAACACACATTTGCTGGTTAATTGTACTTTGTACTTGTGAAGCTTATACCCGTGGAAAGTATAAGAACAGCTTATATGGTTAAATTACTCTCTGAAACCTATAGTAAGGCAGACCTTCAGCAACTAGTCCCAAGGGTCTTATTAATACAGGTGATTTGAAAACAGAATTCCTGAAGAGCTGTAATGAAATCTGACTGGCATAGCATGGCCGTTTATGTGAATATTTTGCCCATTCGCTTCATATTGTAAGTGATGATTGGAAGGCAACCGTGAGCTTTTGTTGTTGGGTCTGCTCAAGAACAAATCCCAAGGAAATTACTAAGCAGCATCTAGAGAGGCACAGTACCTTGATCCTCTGATGTGACCTTGAGCAGCCATATTACACATTGCACAGCCAACCTCAGTGTGCCACTCAGTTATGTTTGTTTGCCCAGGGAAATGCACCTTAAGCACCCCTTACAAAGGTGTGCTCTCCCCAAAAGATCAGAGACCCATCATCTGGGAATGCCATTACACTCATCTTCACCCCCTTGGAGCTCAAGTAGCTTTTGCTCTAATTTCTCACGTTGTCTGTTCAAGATTAATTCCTTCTGCAGTTTTAAGTACAATTTTTTAACAGAAAGGAGCTGGAGGAAAAGCCAATGTTGCCATTGTCAAATGGAATTGGTTGGTTGGTTGGTTGGTTAACTGATCATTTAAATTACCCATCTAGCAAATACCTACCCTGGGCAGTTTAAAAGCAGTGCTCAAAGCAAATATAGGCAAACAGATTGAATGATAAAGGAGAGCAATCCAATCTATATGGCCATGTGTTAAAGCCAGATTAAATAGTCCCCTATATGGTATTCCATCAAGAGAGATACAAAAGGTGATTCCGGTTACACTGCAGTGAGACAACTTGATAAGTGCTGCAGCTTATCAAGTTGTATTCCTCCAAATAAAAGGGACCCTATGAAGGGTACGTTTCCTTGGAGAGGAAAAAAGATGAGGCATTGCCTGTAGACCACGAAGGGAATGGCGGTGAACTTCTGTGGAAGCAGAATGCCTTATCTCCCACTGGAGGAAAACCAACACCATTACTGGTGAAGGCATGAGCTGTTGGTAACAGAGAACTGTAGAAAGCTGTAAATATTTGGTGTGTCGCGAGTGAAACTGCTTTTATCCCTCTCTCTATGTGAAGCTTCTCCTTGGTGATTTGGAATCTTTTCTTCAAATAAGCACTAACCCCTCCCCTTTGTGTGGAAGCAGCATTTGGCATTTGGGTGTGAATGTTTTGAAAGACAAGCACATATCTGAAGAAATGAACTTTCTCACATTTATTTTATGAATTTGCCTTTCTGCCTATTGCATTTTTGGGCTGGTAGAGAAAAAAATCGAGGAAGCTCCTTTTTGTTTTGTGCTTTCTATATGTGGATAATTTAAAGACATGGTTTAAGGGCAGCGCTGGAAAAGCTGTTTTTCAAAGGAATGTTTATTTGACCTTGGATGGACTCCATTTTTTGAAAATAATTGCTGGAGAATCTCTGTTCCCTGCCTCTTTTGCTCTTCCTTTCTTCAATCCAGTAGCTTCCCTCTAAACCCCTTCCTTTTGGAAATTGAGTAGCAGAAACTACAATTACAAGCAATATTAACTCTTTGTTGTAAGCTATAAGAACACAATGATCTGGGAAATTTTATCAGATGAAGAATTCGCCAAAATAATCCTATGTGGATTACAAAAAATATATACATCACAGACGGACCCATCCTTTGAAGATACAGAATTTTTTAATCCTGATCAGGACACAGAGGAAGAACAGAGAGGTGACTTTAGTCTACAGATAGCTACAACAAGAATTGTGCAGGATGAATTTGCGAAAAAAAGCTTTAATTAGTCTTGATCAAGAGATAGAGCCAGAATAGAGAGCTGATTTAAATCTGCAGACAAATACAACAAGAATGGTATAGGTTAAATCTTTGGGTAGGCCAAATTCAGGAAGCAATATAGATGCATCTGCTTTACTCAATATGGATACAGAAGAGAGAAGAACTTGGGATCTTTTCAGCAGCAGAGCAACTATTAAGATTGCTATCAAGATAAAAGAACAACTTATGAAGATAACAGACTGGACAGTGAAAGAGAAAATTCAGAAAGAGAATTTCTGGCTTAAGTGAATCAATTACTGTACGTTTAAAAAGTTTGTTTTCTGTATTTTGATTGTCTAAAGCTACTAAATGATTGGGATGATATGGGAAATGTGAAGACCACTCTGAAATATAAATACATGTTAATTTGTTATATCCTTAAAAGAATTGTGGCAGTTAGGTACAGATAAGAACTTCTATGCATAAAGTGAAATCTGTAGACCATGAGGTAGCTGTTTTATAATAGCCCATAAAGTACTAACTTGAGTTAGAGAAGGCTTTTGAAATTAGGTATTTTTAGAAGAATAGGTAAATATATTGTGGATGGCATTTATGGTATATATAGTTAGCTAAAATGTATCCTAAATTGTTTAGCTAATTGAAGAATTAAACATTGAGATTGAATATACTGTTGAGATTAGGTAGGTTATATTGTTTGTATTAGAAAATAGATGTAAGTAAAGATAGAAGATGGATGAGACAGTAGGGAAACTAAGTATGAAAGTATGTTCTTTCAAGTTGCAAAGGAGATGTGAATTATACTGGGCTGAAATGTTGGGGAAAATTCTGATTGAATTGGTAACACGACAGAAGACAAGCAACATATTTGTTTTATTTGGTTCAGTGTAGAAAATAAATTTTAAAATGTTTTAAGAAAGAGAGATACAAAAGGTTATTGGCACCTTTATTTCTTTTACCTACACAACTATGTCACTCAAAACTAAAAAGCAACCAATGTCTGTGAAGATTCTCAGTCATCCAGGTGCGTTTATCTGGGAGTTGAGTCATGGCTACTGGACTTCTTTTTTGAGAGATAGAAACGTTTCGCTGTTCATCCAAACAGCTTCATCGGTCTGAGTGTAGCTAGTGCAAGAGACCTCCTTATAGTCAGCTTGACCTCTTGTCCCCTGGTCTGATTGGCTCATAAGATGAACAAAGCCTTAATAGGCTCGTTAGGAAGACATTAGTGTCCATGGCCTTAAGGTAAACAATGGCCTAAGGTGCTGAAACCCATCAAGAATGGGTCGTTAGCTGTGACCTGGTGGTGAAGGCTCCTTGATTTGCCTAGGTACTGTGGAAAGTACCGCCTGATAAGTAGCAGACAGACTATGCCGGAGCCCCCCACCTCTGTTGAGGGAGGGGTTTTCAATGCTAACATGAATGGCTTCCTTTACTCCTCTCTCAAACCACCTCTCTTCTTTGTCTAGTATGTGTACATCCTCATCTTTGAAAGAGTGGCCTTTTTCCTTCAAATGGAGGTGTACCGCTGATTCTGGTCCTGAGCTGTTACCTCTCCTATGTTGGGCCATTCTTCTGTTTAATGGCTGTTTAGTTTCTCCAATGTAGAGGTCTGAACACTCTTCACTGCATTGGACTGCATATACTATATTGCTCCTTTTATGGTTTGGTATCGGATCCTTTGGGTGGACAAGTCTCTGCCTTAGTGTGTTCATGGGTTTGAAATAAACAGGGATGTGGTGTTTGCCAAAAATCCTTTTAAGCTTTTCCGACACTCCTGCCATGTAGGGAATGACCAGGTTCTTCCGTCGGGTCTGGGTCTCAGACTGATCCCTTGTTCTTCTGGGATGGCCCACTGCTTTGTTGAAGGCCCACCTTGGATATCCACAGGCCTTAAGTGCTGTCTTCAGGTGCCTGTCTTCCTTCTTCTTGGCTTCTGAGGAGGTGGGGATGCTCTCTGCTCTGTGGCTTAGGGTCCTGATGACTCCTAGTTTGTGTTGTAATGGATGGTGGGAGTCAAACAGTAAGTATTGATCTGTGTGGGTGGGTTTCCTGTAAACTTCTACTCCTAGGCCACGGTCAGGTCTGATGATGACTGCACAATCCAGGAAAGCCAGCCTGTTGTCTTGGGTGTCTTCCCTAGTGAACTTAATATTAGGATCCACTGCGTTGATGTGGTCTGTAAAGTCCTGTACTTCCTGCGTCTTTATTTTAACCCAGGTATCATCTACATACCTGAACCAGTGGGATGGTGTTGTCCCTGGGAAGGTGTTGAGTGCCTTCTTCTCCACTTCTTCCATGTATAGGTTTGCTACAATTGGTGACACTGGGGAGCCCATGGCACAGCCATGCTTCTGTCTGTAGAAGTCCCCTCTGTACATGAAATATGTGGTGTTCAGACGCAGGTCCAGGAGCAGGCCTATCTGGTCTGGGTTGAGGCGGCTTCTGGAGGTGAGGGTGCTGTCTTCTCTTAATCTTCTCTTTACCATTATTAGTGCATCAGTGGTGGGTATGCTGGTAAAGAGTGATGTAACATCAAAGGATACCATGGTTTCTTCTGTATCCAGTTTGAGCTCCTTGACTTTAGACACAAACTCTTCTGAGTTGTGTACATGGTGGTCTGTGTGTCCAACCAGTGGGGCTAGGATAGTTGCCAGGTATTTTGCGATGTTATAAGTCACTGAATTTATACTGCTGACAATCGGTCTGAGGGGGATTCCTTCCTTGTGTATCTTGGGAAGTCCATAAAAGCAGGGGACTGTCTCTCCGGGATATAACCGGTGGTAGGTCACCCTGTCAATTGCATTTTCCTGCTCCAAGAGTTTTAAGCATTCTATTACTTTCTTCTTGTAATTGCTGGTAGGGTCTCTTCTTAGTTTTTCATATGTATGCTGATCATCTAAAAGTGTGATAACCTTCTCGTGGTAGTCCACAGTATTGAGGACGACAGTGCACCTTCCTTTGTCCGCAGGCAGAATTGTGATGCTCTCATCCCTGCTGAGGGATGTCACAGCACTTCTCTCTTGGCTGGTGAGGTTGGATGGTGGTGGTTGAGCACTGGACAATGCAGCAGAGACTTTTATCCTGAGTAGTTCTGCTTCTGCTGCTGGCAGATTGTTGCTGTGGATGGCTGATTCTGTCGCTGTGATGAAATCCACAACAGGAACCTGTTTGGGTGTGATGGCAAAATTTAGGCCTTTGGATAGGACCTCTCTCTCTGTCTGGGTGAGTTCCCTGTTTGAGAGGTTCTTCACCCATTTGTCCTTTACATCTCCTGTCATGGTCCCTTCATCCTTCTTCCTCCTGCCAAGCTCTTTAACTACCTCTTTCCAGCAGAGGAGAAGATCGAACTTCTTCATTTGCCTCTCTTTGCCTTTGCAATGCTGAGCCAGTTGTGCTTTCTGGACAAATTCTATGACTGCATCCACTGCTGGTTTGGATAGGGTGGAGAGTAGTTCTTGGTGAATGTGGTCTTTTCTGTGTTGCAGTGTGTCTAAGGTAAAGTGGACTTGTCTGATCCTCTCATTGAGAAGTTGTTCTTGAGCTCTCTGGAGGATATTGTTAGCCCGATGGCTTCTTACTGTCGATTGTAGGCGGAGGCTTGTTGGGGTGAGACTTTGTTGTCTGCATCTCAAGTTGAAACGTAAGTGGTTCTTGTAGTCTGCTTCTTTTCTTGCTGTTCTTTCATATTCTCGCACCAACTTCAGGGCATCTGCCCCAAATTGCATAGCAATACGTCTGTGAAGCAACCAATGCAGCTTCCAATAGTATTTGATTTTTTAATCAGTTCCAAAACAAATTTACCTTTCTCTGATTGTGGTACCTGACTGTTTAAAAGGAAAACCCTATTATAACTAATTCTGTTTTCAATTAAGGTGTAATAGCAAACCACACATTTCTATGCATATTTATGTAATCTTATATAAACTCTTCATTCACCATTTGGATTATTGTAATGTGCTCAATGCAAGGCTGCCTTTTGAAAGCATTTGGAAATATCAGCATCTGGCTGATGCTGCAACTGGATACCTAATGTAAGATGGTTATATGGAATAATAGAAATTATCTGAAGCAACTACCTCATAGGCTATCAGTTCATTTCCAGGCACAATTTAAAGCACCGATTTTCGCATGTAAGGCCCTAAATTATTGTTGTGTCGTTACAGTCATGACCGACTCTTCGTGACCCCATGTCCATGGAGTTTTCTTGGCAGGAATACTGAAGTGGCTTGACAGTTCCTACTCCAGTTTGACTACAGCACCTGGTATTCCCTGGTGGTCACCCATCCAAGTACTAGCCAGGGCTGACCCTGCTTAGCTTCTAAGAGCAGAAGAGATCTAAATAATAGTAAAAGATAAATGCAATACTTTCCAGGGTGGTCTTTCAATTTCACTGGCTCACTGGCATGCTTGGAATAGTTGTGCAAAAGAGCCTTTTCAATGGCTTTTCTCAGCAAACTACAGAGTCCTAGAGGGCCTCCAGAAGATGGGAATTTTAATGTACCTATCAGTATTCTATGCCTGTAAGGCCCTGGAAAGGATAGCAAAAAGTTAGAATGAACTTATTAGCACACAATATTATTACAGGGAATGGCAATCACACCTTCCTCTTTTCATAATTTGAAAGGATTTTTAAAGAATTTGTGCCTACAGTTTTCTATGTAAGACCTTTGTATTTTTAAAGCAACTTGGAAGAATTTTTGTGCATGTATAGAACATAGCAGCAACTTAGATGAACAAAGCTTGTAGAATTAAACAAGCTGATGATGCCTGTGATCACTGCAACAAAGAAAACCCTTATACCATGGTACTGATATTATTAATACTGATATTAATATTGATATGATGGTCAATGATTATTTTGTTTCATTCTGGAGTTAATCCTTTTTTGGGGGATAAATTCCAGCTGTGAGGAACACAGGCTTTCAATGACTTTCCCTTGGAGGTCCATACAGTTCTGTAGGACTCTTAAGGAGTGTCTGACAGATTTTATTCATTTTTAAAATAATGCTTAATGTCCAAAAATCACTACAGGCCACCCTGATCCTGGTGGCAAGACTGCTAGCAATGGTTTTGGATATTAAAGGCTCCCTTACCCTCAATTCCTGAGGCTCCCAAGCACTTCCCTAAGTTAAAGAGGATCCCTAGGGAGCGTCTGAACCAGAAGGAGGGGGAATTGGAAACTTTAAAATGAAGATGATTGGTGGTGTCAGATGACACCAGCAGCATTTACAATTGCACAATTATGTCAACAAGATTCCAGCCATGTTACAAAAGTACACGGGATGGAAAGGAAAAAAAGTGGTCCCCCCCCAATTCTTCTAGTGTGCATGTTGTCTTGAGAGGTAATGGAGAAGACAGAACACAAAATAAAACAAGAACAGAAAGCATAGTGACAAAATGTTATTTGAAGGAACAGAAGACCAACTATTGTGTACCTTTTTGGTAGATAAGTTTTGGAATAATTCGCTGTGAGGCATGGGAGAAAATGAGACTTTTTAGGTTACAGTTAACAATACTTACAATTTCCCATCTCTCAATGTGTGTATGGTCTACCATTGCTGAAAATTGCCATCATTGTACAGTCACCCCCCACCATTTGGCGGTTCAGGTACTGTGGTCCCACTACATTGTGGGATCGCAATACCTGCACCTCGGAGCCGCGGGGGGCAATCGGGTTGCTCCGCGCAGTACCCTGTGCTCCTCCGAGAAGCGTCAGAGCCACGTTGGGGGATGATTGGGTCGCTCTGGACTGCCCCCGAGCTCCTCCAAGAAACCTCAGAGCTGCGGGGGGCGGTGGGGGGCAATCGGGTCACTCCATGCTGCCCCCGTGATCCTCCGAGAAGCCTTGGACAGGCGCGCGATCACCCCCCTGCCCCCAGGCCCCACCCCACCCGCTTCCGCATATTGCACATTTTCATGTGGGCCCCTAACCCCCGCGATTGGCAAGGGGTGACTGTATCTCATTATTAATTTTTCAATTCTATTAACTGTTTACCTAACCCTAACCAGGTTAATAATTTTTGTTCAAATATTTCTTATTTCACAGTCAATCTTGATTGTCCCCTTTACATTTTGAAGTCACTGAGAAAGTTACAGATTTTTATACCTTGACAAGTAACTTCAATCTTCATATCGACATTAGACATGGGCACAACCAGAAAAAATGACGTTTTGAGTTTTCGTTTGTCGGAACGGGGTTTGTCGTGAAATTTTTCAAAAAATTGTCATTTCGTCGTTTCGTTTGTCGTTTGTCGTTTCCACCGTGATTTAGCGCGATTTGACGTCCCAATGTAATATATTTTTAAAATAAATCCACACCTCCTCCCAGTTGAACCTCCCCCTTTACCTAATATCAGAAAAAAAATCCTCACAAACTGCCAGAGGGGAAAAAAAAAGAATAAACTACTATTCCCTTCAGCAGACAAAGCTGCAGAGAATCAAATAAATTATTTTCTAAATTCAATTCCCTCCCTGCCTGCCTAACTTAAATCTAAAGCCTCCAGCCTCCCTCCAATCAGCCAGTAGCAGCCAGCCACACAGCCCTCCACCCTAGTCCAAATCCAAGACCCGACTGCGACTTCTGGAAGGTGCCTCAGCTTTTTATGCCCTCTGGCACATCCAGAAGTGTCAGTCAAAACCTGGCCATGTCATTGGTGGAATGGTTCAAAAAATTTGCATGGTCCCATCCCATGCTCAGCCCAAATGGGCAGGTCTAAAAAAATAAAAAATAAAATAAAATCAATGCGACGTTTTATTGCTATAAAAAACCCACTGCTGCTACTATTAAAAATCAGGCATTTAAAATAAATAAATTTCACATGTTTCTGTGGTGATTTGGTGTGTTTTTTGAGCACGATTTCTAAAGAAAAATTGTGGTCGCCATTTTGGATCCCCTCCCACCGCATGGCATGCGAGACAGACGACGAGGATGACCCCCCCCCCCCAGCCTGGTGCAAGCAGCCCAGGACAGGAGAGGGGGGGAAGGCCGGGGACCCTCCCCCCAGAAACCACCCTTCTGGTAGGTGTCCTCAGGCAGGCATATTTTCGCCTGCTTTTTTGGCCAGGAGTTGGGTGTTTTTTTTTACTTTTTAAACCTTTTTTTCTGTGCTTCTTGGCAATGGCATCGCACGATCGCCGCGATGCCATTAACGACAATGAAAAACCCTACCCAATTTTTCTTTTTTCGGGTCGGGTTCGAGCTGGAGCGGCGTAATTATCGTTATCGTTTCCGTTACGTAACGGAAACGATAACTGAAAATGGAAACAACAATTTCGCCGCTCCGTGCCCATGTCTAATTGACATGTTTCCTACAATTTTAATTTTTTGACTCAACTATAAGGGCTCTTTAGTTTTTGTTAGGCAAATTAGGGCTCAAAACAATGACATGTTCTAATATTTTAGCTCTGGTTCTTTAGAGAGTGTCAGCATAAGGACTTCAGCTCAAAGCAAATCACCTCCCTAAAGCACAGTGCCCAAGGGTGAAAGAACATGGCCAGTTGGTGAGAAATGCAAGTCAAGCAAACAGGACGATTTGCAAATTCTAAAAGCACAAGGGAGCTACTGGAACAGGTTACAAATTAGCTCACCAAAAGGACCCATGTGGTCTAGGGAACAAAATGAAAACAGGCTAAATTTTTTATTTTTTATTTTTGCTGCAGAGCTAAGTAAGAGGCATTGAAAGCTCTTTTTGAAGGAACTGGCGAACAGTTCAATTTGCGGTCCCTGTGCATACTAAACAAGGCTGAGTCAATCTGGCCACCTTCCAATGTGATCACTCACAGGGCATCCCCCAAAACAGCACTGTATGAGAAGCCATTTGTCTGAAATGGCACCACTTGATATTTTGACCAATGAAACTCTTAGGGGTGTGGGTGGCAGTGGCGGTATTGGTCCAAATGTCATTTTTTTCTGTGGTAAGATTTGGGACAGGACTTAAATTATTGCCAGGGGTGTGAAATCTGCAAACTGGACTCCTGACTTAACCCAGTTTAAAACAAGGTCTGAATCCTCTGAAATGCTTGCTACAGGGACACCAGAAAAGGGACGCATTAAGTCTTCCTGCCCTCCCATGAGAGCATTGTTTTGAAACTTAGAGGTTAACCCATCTCTAAATGAAGAAATTCTTCAGTCTGGATTTTAGAAGCTTTTTTCATTTTTCGGCCGTTTGTAAATTAGCTTGCTTTGCTATATGATTGATCCTGTTGGCCTACTTTGTTTACAAGCCTGGTTTCTCAGATACAACATTCTGTTTGAATTATGTCTCTGGGTCCCTAACATTATTTCAGTTTTAATGATGGATTAGCTATTACATATACATTGGCACTAGAGATGGGCACGAAACGAATTTTTTTGTTTTGTTGTTCGTTATTCAGTTTGTTACATAATGAAACAAATAATGACCCTAGGGGCAAATTTAACACGAAATGAACCAAATTGAGAAAAAATGGTTCGGTTATGTTCGTTTCGTTAATGGGGGGTGGAGATGTCTCCTACTTGGTGCTGGTCCGGAGGTCCAGTCTTCCTGGCTTCTGGGATGGTGACCAGGAAAAGACCAGGAAAAAAAGCCGATGGCCGCGCTACATCTGTAGCGCGGCCATGTGGTCAGCACAGTAAAAAAAAAAAAAGGAGCGCTGACCAGGCCCCAAGGGTGGCCTGGTTGGCACCCTAAAATAATAAAAAAATAATAAAAAAACCAGCTCCGACCAGGCCGCAGGGGCCACGCGGTTGGCGCTGAAAGTTAAAAAGAACAAAAAAGGCATGCGCTACAGCTGTAGCGTGGGGCCTGAACCCAGAAGTGGGGGGGGGACTAAAATAAAATAAAAATACATTTTAAAAAAAGGGGGAGTGGGGCCTCCCCAGCCTGACCCCACCATAGCCCCGCTGGATCTGTCCACCTGCCCATTGTGGCAGCCGCCCCCTCGGGGTGATCCCCCTCCCCGGGTGGGTGGGTGGGGGTCAATTACATCTTGTTTGGGGAGGCTTTTCAACCCCCCTTCCAGACCGCTACCCACCTACCTTCCTCCCGCGGCCCATTATCTACAGGGCCAATTGGGATGACAATAAGACCGCCCCTCCCCCTCCCAAGTCCAGTGACTAGGGTGAGCCCTGCTAGAGCTCACCCTCTCACCTCTACCTTGCACACGGAAATGCTTTAAATTGTGCAAAGTGGGTAAAAACGAATAACAAATTAACAAACCAATGAAATGATTTTTTCCGTGAAAATTTGCGAACAACAAAACAAAACGAACCAGACCTCTCAATGAAATGAAACAAAATGAAACATCATTTTTTCGATTCGTGCCCATCTCTAATTGGCACTTATGGTGTGTGTGTGAAACTACTCGGAGGGCTGCAGGTTTTCCAATCTAATTAAATGTTTTATAGGGGGCTGCAAGTTATCCAATCTAATGTAAATGCTTTATTGGTTTTATAGACACTGAATATATCTATTATATATTGTGCTGCATACAGTATATACTGTCCCACAGAGCAATCTCTGGGCAGTTTAAAATTTAATTATTCAGGCTGCACACACCCCTGCCCCAGCAAGCTGACTACTCATTTTACTAACCTTGGAAGGATGGTAGGGTTAGTCAACCTCAAGCCAGCTATCTGAGCCCATTGGGATTGACCCCAGGTTCTGAGGAGAGTTTCAACTGCAGAATTGTAGTTTTAACTACTGCATCACAAGTCTTAATCTCTAGTCACTGTAGTAAATAATCTTTGATTTCACCCTGCACACAAACCATAGAGGATACAATGGTTTAGAAGTTCAGTGAACCCACAACTTCTCCTCTCCCCAAAATATCAGTCCAGGAGTTGATGTAATCTCATCTTTCTGACTGAAATTATTGCATGGGGGTTGTAAAAATGTCACATGGACTGTTATGTCAGAACTCACTCCATCCATTGGCCAGTCATAAAATGGGAACCCTTGCTTCCATATGTGTGTATGCAGTCATGCCTTTGTACAGACAACTAATTCCACATTCCATTTGGAGGCACCTCTCCATAGGTGGAGTGTTAATGCTGAGCAGTGGGTTTCACAGACAGTAATTTCTTCAGCCTCCAAGATCTATGCATAATCTCTCCATTTGGATTATCTTTAGATACAGAATACAGCAAACAAGCATATGTTGTACCCCAGCTTCAAACATGAATGATATTTTATTAGATTTCTCACTAGCCACAAGTCTTAATTATCTCTTCTGCACGAAGCAACATCTGTTGACTGTGCCTGTTACACATGACCCAGTCGTGATGCTGCCTGTTTTAACTCTGTCTTGGCAGGCTTGCTTTGTTAGTTTATTTTCCCATCAAAACGTACATCCTTCTTGCAGATGTATTCTGCAAGTAAGGGCGTTTATACACGACCCCTAAGCTCCGCTGCAAATGGCTCCCAGCTCCGGAGCTTAGAAATGTTTCCCCATCAGCTCCGGAGTTTAGAGAAAATTAAGTGCGACCACGCCCCCATAAGCGCGACCCAGCGCACCTTTCATGTACCTGCTCTCAGCAGGTGAAAATTCCTTGATGCGGATAAGAGTGCCGGGCTCTCCTCGCTTGTCTGTTGTTTTTTTGCCTCCTGTTCCTTAAGAGCCCCTTGAGAAGGAACCAGGAAGTAACGGGGCTCGTGGCAATTTTGACCGGCACCGGCAGGTTAGTAAAGGCTTCTTTTGTCCTCCCCCCCCTCACACAGACAGGAGCAGGAACTGCTGAGGGGTGGGGACACAGGAACAGAAACGAACCCCCAAGATCTCTGGTCCGAATTTAAGGGACCAGCGGATCTTAGGGGTCGTGGGAAAAGGCCCTAAAGTTTTTTAGGACCACAGCAATTGAAGGGAAGCATAGAAGGTTCTCTGTTCTACTCATAACAGCGTGCATTTGAGATCACTACAACTCCCACAATCCCTGCCCCCCAAACATGGCAAGTGCCCATGTTGGCTGAGAGACTCTAGAATATTTCATTACAAGAAGAACACTGTCTCCCTCATGAATACCTATGAATAGATGGATGGGGTGGCAGCAACTGTTGGGGAGCCATTTTCAACCAAGACCACGTGGTCCTCGCCCCCACCCAGCCACCCTGGGGAAAAAGAAGAGATTTGAGTCTCCAGCCTACACATCAAGAAAGTTTGAATGGCATGCACTGTCTTCAGTCTTATGCTAACAGAATGTGGGACCAGATACACATTTGATTTGATCCAGCAGGGCTTGTCTATTTATAAATTTATTTAGAATATTTGTACCCCACCTTTCTCCTTGGAAAAGGACCCAAGGCGGCTTACAATAATGAGGGACAATATACAGCCCAGAACTGGCCAAGGTCAATGTGGGAAGCTCACAGTAGAGTATGGCAATATACAACAATTCTAATAAAACAACCTTTAGATCCAGAAACATTTCAAATAACATTTAAAAACCCAAACTATATTAGACATTCTAAGTTATATACAGCACATGCTCAGACCTAGTTGCCTTTTGTCATTATGAGCCATGCTGTGTCAGAGGAAGAGTGGAGCTGCCTCTGTGGTGCCTTCCTCCAACTCTGTGGCTCTTCTGACTCAACTCTTTCCTGTTTATATGCTGGTGTAAGAATGTCTAAAGAAGGAAATTCAGTTCTTAAATTCGGTTTTGTTCAGACTGTTGTCCTCTAGAGCATTAAAGAAAGGATGGACTCTTTGTCAGAATCTAGGAGTGGCCAACTTCTATACTGTGTTTGGGGTGACCAGCCTTTTCTCTAAAGCAGTGTTAGTGAACCTATGGCACAAGTGCCAAAGGTGCCCCTCGGAGCCCTTTCTGTGGGCACCCGAAGTCACCCCTTCACAGTCACCTGTATTCAGGTTAAATTGCTATATGGGCACTTTGCGGGGAAAAAAGTGGGTTTTGAATCACAGTTTGGGCACTTGATCTCTAAAAGGTTTGCCATCACTGCTCTAAAGAGAAGCAGGTGGTCATAACAACATCTTGCTTCATTAAATAATCTCCATGCACCATATTAAGGTTTCTACTTTGTAAATAAATACATGCATTCATTATGTATTGATTGCAAGATGCTATTATATTAGTTATATAATACTGCTATATTGTAAATATAGTTACATACTTGTAAATATTAAATGAGAGCTACATACAATATTGAGATATAACTTTATATGTTGTTGTCAAGTCCTTCTGGTTTATGGAGACCTTAATGGGATTTTCAAAGTATGTGAAGGAGTAATTTACTATTGTCACCCATACCCCACCAAGTCTCCATGGCTGAGTAGGAATTCGAACTCAGATCACCAAGATCAGTTGGCACTCACCAATCTGAAGAATATATTTCCCTTACAATTTACTCTACAGTTTCACCCTAATTCTCTGAACTTCCAGCAGTCCAAGTTTGCAAGTACTTTAACCAGAGTTTTTGCTTTCATGGAATGGAGGTACTGGATTTTGACTGGCATTTTTATGAGTTATGGTTTATGTACACATATATTGGGTTGACCATAAGTGGATCACAGCCTTAACACTTCAACAGACTGTTGCTTAGCATGGTGGATTGCAAGTAGGAACGGCTCCTTAAATTAATGGAGATTTAGTGAGTCAACACATCTCTATAATTTCAGTTGATTCAAATGGGCCTACACCAGTGTGATGTACTACATTAAGCAGCAGGCTTCTGGCCATTGCTTCAATGAAATTTCTACTTGTGCTGCTGAGTTTTCTCCAGACCTATTGAAAATGTGACACTTTTCTTCAAAGACAGCTATCTTGATAGCAACGACCCCAGACAAAGAGAGAAAACAGAAGTAAGATATCCTTCTTTCTAAGACAGGGCCACTTTCTAAAGCTTTGTTAAAACTGAGGAAGGTATCTATTTATTTATTTTATTATTTATTTATTTTTTATATTTATATACCGCTTATCTACGAAAGGTACTCTAAGCGGCTTACAACTGGCAAACAAATGCCGATAAACACAGTAAATCATCCAGCATGGTATACAACAAAACATAAAAATAAAATTAAAACCCATAGCATCCAACATCCAGCTAAAATCTAAAATCTAAAGATGGTGGGACCCCAACAGGAGGGAAAAAAAAATCAGGACTCGCCAAAGGCCTCTCGGAACAAGTAGGTCTTTAGAGCTTTCCGAAAGGCCAGCAGGGACTCTGCAGAGCGCACTTCACTAGGGATGGAATTCCAAAGGGAAGGGGCTGCCACCGAGAAAGCCCGGTTCCAGGTGACCGACTTCCGGGCTTCTCGTACAGTGGCAACCCGAAGCAAGTGCGCTCGCACCTGCCGAACAGGTCGGGCCGAGGTGGATCGCTGAGCGATATGCTCTGCCAGGTAGTCCGGTCCCAAGCCATGGAGAGTTTTATAAACTAAAACCAAGACCTTGAATCTAATCCAGGCCGCAACGGGCAGCCAGTGCAGGCGGACCAGGACTGGGGAGATGTGGTCGTACCGACGCACACCCGCCACCAGCCTGGCGGCCGCATTCTGAACCCGCTGCAGACGCCGGAGAAGAGTCAAGGGCAACCCCATGTAGAGGGCGTTGCAGTAGTCCAGCCTCGAGATCACCAGCGCCTGGACCACTGTCCTCAGGGAGTCACCATCCAGGTACGGGCAGATCTGGGTGATCTGGCGTAGGTGGTAATATGCGGCCCTGGTCACCGACGCCACCTGGGCCTCCATAGTCAGCGCCGGGTCCTGGACCACGCCCAGATTCCGCGCCCTCTCCACAGTCCGGAGGGAAACTCCCCCCAGAGAGGGAAAAGGGCCATCATACCTGGACGGCGAACTCCCAAAGAACATGACCTCCGTCTTCTCGGGGTTGAGCCTAAGCCTGTTCGCCCCGGTCCAAGTCAGCACGGCATCCAGGCACCCATCTAGGATCCTCACAGCTTCCACTGCAGAGGTGGAAAAGGAGAGATAGAGCTGCGTGTCATCAGTGTACTGATGACTGCACACTCCAAAACTCCTAATGACCCCAGCCAACGGCCTTACATAGATGTTAAACAGCATAGGAGAGAGCGACGACCCCTGCGGGACTCCGCAAGGGAGAACCCACGGGGCCGACAACTCCCCCCCATATTGAACATACTGGGGAAGGCCCTCCAGGAAGGATCAGAGCCAACTGCGAGCAGTGCCCCCGATTCCAACCTCAGAGAGCCGATCCAGTAGGATACCGTGGTCGACGGTATCAAAGGCCGCTGACAGATCCAGGAGAACCAACAGGGTAGAGCAACCCCTGTCGGCCGCCCGGAGTGCTGCCCGAACCCAGAGAAAAACACCGGGCACCGCTTTGATGGAAACCAAGCGGAGCGGCGCCCAAGGCAACACCGGCAGCCGAAGTACTGCCCGAGAACGAGGAGGAACGCCGGGCGCCGCCATGATGGAACCCAATCGGGGCGCCACACAAGGGAACGCCGGCAGCCGATAAGCTGCCCGAAACGTAGACGGCGGCTGGAACACCCGCAACCAGGACAGGCGGGGAAGAAAATCGCCTCAACTTCCACTCCGGGTCCGGGCAGGACGAGTGGCGGCCAGGCCAACCACTCCCGAGCCCTCAGGACCGTCGGGGGGGGGAATGACCCAGGTGGCCAACGGGTCCTTCCCGGAGCCGCGGGGAGACTCCCCGGAGAGCGGTGAATCCCGCGGAAAGGTGGGTGGGAAAGAAAGGGAAAAAAGAGGGGGGAAGAAAGGAGATAAAGGAGGGGAAGAAGGGGGGAAAGGAACAAGGGGAGAGGGGGGAGGGGAGGGGACGCTCAGCGACAGCGAGCCGAACGCTCAGCAGCGGCAGGCGGTCCGCGAACTTGGAGAGATTTACCTGCAACCGGTTCAGCGTAAATCCGTCTGCCGAAAAGATTACTCAATATACTGAGCCCCCTTAAGCCCCCGTAGCCCCCTACGAGCCTCCCACAACATCTCAGGCGGAATAAATTAAAAAGGAAGAAAAAATCCAGGCAGCAAACTCCCAAAAAACATGGAAATGCTCGGATGCAAGTGCAAGATCGAAGGGGAGTTGCTGCCGCCCGCCATCTTGCTCCTTCAGAATCTAGTACTCTCTCAGGATTAATAGCAGAGCCTAGACTTGTAACCATGTATGCCTCTGAGAACCTAGAATGATTGAAACCCCATTTATAAATTTCTGGGCAAACTAGACAAACTTAACACAAACAGAAGGCAAATAAGGGCCTTCCCTTGAGAAGGGCAGTTTTGACAGATCTTTGTTTCAGAGCAGTTGCACTTGCAAATGAAGCCTGAGCTCACTCTGGAGTGACCAATCAGAAAACAAAGGCAAATTAATTACCAACTTGCTGGTTTGTGAACATATAGTTAGGAATTAAATCTCCAGTTCTAAGAGGTTGATAGCTGTATTGCTTAGTGTCAAGAAACATAATGCTGGAAATGACAATGAAATAAGGGAAGAATCCTATTGTTGCCTACAGCTGAGCTCCCTTAGTGCCATGATGTAAAATGAAGAGGCATGAACATCACAGTTTGGGGTATAACTAGGCCACAACTTTATTTAATACAGCGAACAGTACTCTGGCTAGGCCATTGTGTCAGATCCCAGGCATCAAAGGAGCACCCATACCTTTGATGTTCCCGACTGCTAAGTACACCCCAGGATGTCCACCCCATCAGTGTCCTGTGCCTCAACTCCCATTACATGCTCCAGAGGTTGTCCACCCCCATTGGAGGCCAAGTCATAAATCATTGTCACCAGGTCATTAATAATTGTCACCCATTCATCAATCATGGTCAAACGGTCATAAATCATCCTTACCGGGGGGGGGCACCTTCCCACCCACCCCTGTTATTTTACTGTGACCATATCCAGTTTAATTTTTTGCCTTAGAGCCTGGATCCGTCCCAATGCCTATAAAATCGCCAGATCTCTCAGTTGTGACAAACATACTATCATTCATCCTAATATCTACGATACAGTTACAGAACCAACATATAAGAAAAAGGGGAGGGTGGGCTGGGCTGCTCGGTGACCAGGAGGGAAAAGAGGGGGTTGTCCTCATCGGACCCTCTTTTAAAACCCCTGGGACAGCCCCTTGTAATTTGCTGTGCGCCAATGGGGCTGCCCCCTCCTGGCACCCATTTCCATGTCCGGGCATCTCCCCCCCCCATTCCCTCCTGGACCCTTGGACCACCCCTGCTTCCACGTGTGTTGGGGGTCGCCATCATGCCTTTGTTCCAGGTCACCCGTCCCAGCAACAATCCACAGGCCAATAAGTCCGGCCTTCTCCTTTGTTGCCTACAGCTGAGCTCCCTTAGCGGCATAATGTAAAATGAAGAGGCATGAACATCACAGTTTGGGGTACATCTAGGCCACAACTTTATTTAACACAGCGAACAGTACTCTGGCTAAGCCATTGGGTCGGATCCCAGGCATCAAAGGAGCACCCATACCTTTGATGTTCCCAGCTGCTAGGTACACCCCAGGGTGTCCACCCCATCGGTGTCCTGTGCCTCCACTTCCATTACATGCTCCACGGGTTGTCCACCCCCATCAGAGGCCAAGTCATATATCATTGTCACCAGGTCATAAATCATTTTCACCCATTCAGGTTCCCCCAAGATGGCTACTATGCACCGAAGCCCTATACAGACCCGTCCGATGACCAGTGACTACTCGGTGACCAGGAGGGAAAAGAGGGGGTTGTCCTCCTCGGACCCTCTTTTAAAACCCCTGGGACAGCCCCTTGTAATTTGCTGTGTGCCAATGGGGCTGCCCCCTCCTGGCACCCATTTCCATGTCCGGGCATCTCCCCGCCCCATTCCCTCCTGGCCCCTTGGACCACCCCTGTTTCCCACATGTGTGTGGGGGGGTCGCCATCATGCCTTTGTTCTAGGTTGCCCATTCTGGCAACAATCCTCAGGCCGATAAGTCCAGCCCTCTCCTTAACATGGAAAGTGGTGGAAGAGGAACTTTCAGCAGGTATAGCTTGCCTAACAAGTCCTAGTTCATCATTCTATCTACTATACCACATTGGGAATGTAATAGGCTACTTCAGCTGAAATCCTTCTTGAAAGAAGGAATGAAAGAACAACCCTCCAATGTACAGTAGGACCCCAGTATCCACTGGGGATTGGTTCCAGCCCTTCCAATGGATAACAAAAACTGTGGATAAGAGATAGTGCTGCCCCACCCCAAAAACCGCTGTTTTGTGACAGTAGCTTGCTTTACAGTTGCTGTTTTAACAGTAGCTTGCTTTACTGGTGCTGTTTGTGATAGTAGCTTGCTTTGCAGCTGCTGGATTGTTTATTTAATTTTTTCCTCTGCCAACCATGGATAACTGAATAAGTGGTTAATGAATTGGTGGATATGGGGGTCCTACTGTACCTTCAGATGATTATCCTGATGAATCTGGAAGTTGAGACATGGCAACAATTGACAAAGATGCTTGGATGAGTAGCAAAACGTTTCAATCTCTCAAGAAAAGAAGTCCACTTGCCATGATTTAGCTTCCAGATAACATCAACAGCATGACTGAGAATCTTCACAGACATCCTGATTAGAGATGGGCATGAAATGCCAAAATGAGGTTTCGTGGTTGTTATTCGGGCCCTGGGGTCCGCTTCGTTCCCGTTTCTTCATTTTTTGGGTGCGGCAAGCTGTGGCCGCGGGGAGCCCTCCCGGAGCCAGGGCAAGCCTCCTGGGAAAGCCATCCCACAGCCTCGGGGAGCCCTTCCGGGGCCGGGCGCCACCAGAGCCAGTGGCAAGCCTGCCAGGAGAGCGATCCCGTGGCCATGGGAGTCCTCCCGGACCGGGCGCTGCTCCAGTCACCACCCCAACAGGCCGCCACCCCCTCCCCAAGGACCGATCCGCCACGCCATCCACCACCCCCATCGGGTCACTACGCCTGGAGCTCAGCACAGCGCCGCCCTAACTGGGGCCCTTCTCCCTGGGAACCACTCCACCCCGGGAGCCACTGCCCCGGCAGACTGCCGCCCCGCACCCCCCCAGCCTAGACCCGGGAAACCTGTGGGGGGTGCTGCTGCACTTCCCCTGTGCTCCAACGACGCCCTCCGCTCCGGCTTCCGAGCCAGCTACACCATCGCTGCTTCACCACGTGGCCGAGATCCCGGAGCCCAGCCCATAAGGGCTCGGATCCCGCCTCTTCTCACAAGAGTGGCAAAGTCTTGTGGCGGCTCCGGCGGGGAGGGGGCAAAGAGGCTCCACCAGGCCCAGCCCCCTCTCACCGCCCTCTGCTGCTCCATTTTTCATCATGTGAGCGGCGCAACACCAGTAATGGAAACGAACAGAACTGAAGAAAATTTTCTTGGTTCTGTTCAGTTTGAGCCTGCCCCATCGCAACAGTCGTTATTCATACCATTACATAACGGAACGCATAACGGAGAACGGTAACGAAAAAATGGTCATTTCGTGCCCATCTCTAATCCTGATGCATATTAAATAGACAATGGTTTAAATCTTATTAATGTTTACATAAGTTTTGTAACTTTCCACAGCTAATTATGGTTAATACTGAGCTGCTGAGGTGCATTTCAGTTGTGCAACTGGACATGTTGTGCAAGTTACACAAACACCAACAGAAACAGAATTTCAACTAGTAACTGGATAAAGCAAAGTGTTCTGCTTATATACTGCCCCGTACCACTTCAAGTAGTCTCTGGGCAGTTTACAGTTTTAAATTACAGTATGCAGGCTACACATCCCCCCCCCCAAAAAAAAGCAGGCTGGGTACTCATTTTACCAACCTCGGAAGGATGGAAGGCTGAGTCAACCATGAGCCTGCTACCTGGTATTGAACCCCGGGTCATGAGCACAGGGGCAAGAATGTCAGTGGCCAGGCAAAATTACCTCAGGAGCCAAATTCAAGCCATAGACCCCAAATAAAACCATAGCTGAAGTATTTTATAAAGAGCACTTGGCTTACAAATATAAGAAGGGTATTACTCCAGAGGTACAGATTTCTAACTAAATAAGCATGCCCCTACTCCAGTTAAGGAGATTGATAAAGCTTGATAAGTTTCAGGTTAATTTAAACCCTGATTTGTTAAGAGGACTTCATATGACCTATTCTATGTGATGGCCATCACATGACAAACATTTAGTAGACTTCTCTTGCTTCATGATGACTTGTGTCTTCTAACTGAAAGTTTACTTACTATATTTGTTTCACTTTTAGACCACCTTTCTCCTCATGATGAGGGGACTTAAGACAACTCACAAGTTTAAGGTAAAACCACAATAAAATGCCAAGTTAAAAAAGTAATTAAACATATATTAATTAAAAAGCATAACTAAAAACACACATAAAATTAATGTACACCCGTCATCTAGGAGGTGTTGAATCTTAATTATTAAGAGCCTTTCACTGTTGACAAAGGGCTTTTAAAAAAGAGGGATAGAATCTTAACTTCCAAAGGAAAAGCATTC